>JADLZN010004794.1:0-14444 GCA_018155175.1 Sinocyclocheilus anophthalmus
TTTTGCTTTTTGGTCTTTTTGCCTTTTGCCTTTTTGCGGGTCTGACTTTTTGTGTCTAGCTTTTAGCCATGCTGCTTTTAGCTTTTCACTCCTAGTCATACTTCTTTAGTTTGAGCGTGCTCTGGCTTACACGCCGGCTCCTCCAAAACAATGAGGAGAAACGCCACCTAGTCTCGTCAAACTTCACTTCTATTTCTTTTCTTTAGTTTATTTTATTTTCCGTTGAGAGTTTCGTGTTAAGTTTGCCTAACGCCGCATCTCCGAAAAAGTGCTGTCTAACAACTTTCAACTTGAGTCGCAGTCCACAGCTCTGCGAGGCGCCAGCCAACGCCCAAATCCTAGGCATCATCCCAATAACTGAACCTCCCAGCCAATCAGAACAGGCTGGGAAACCTCCGTTCGGAGATCAGTGAGGGAACCCCGCAACACAGAAACGTAAGTACTCCAGATTCTAACTGAACTGGTGCCTTTAATCTAAATTTTAACCTCATTGAGGACCTCAGTGCGAGGGTTAATTAAGTGATTGATGGTTGTTCAGATCTATGCAATTACACATATTGCTGTAAACTTGGGATTTCACATTTTCATTCTCTTAAACTAATTATTTCCTCACTTTCTCTCTTTCTGCAAACTTGTGTGAATGCATGTGTTAGATTAGTTTATATGTCTTAGATTTTATTCCAATACGCCTGTATTAGATTGAAACCAGAGAATATCTTGTACTTTTTGGGGCTCACAAGTACTGTCTTAAAACGCCTGATCTTGTTTACAAAAGGGTGCTAATTAATAGTGTTTCACTTGATATTTTGGATATAAATATCCATTGCCGAACTGATGTCATACGGCTCGTTCACTGACGCCGGAGTCGGGACCCAAGGGCCATATCGCTGGCCGTCTCAGTGATCAGCCGTAAAACAGTGATTCTGTCCTAATTCCCTTACATATTAATGGTGGAGTTCCCTTTAAAATCTTAAATGATTCCCTTTGAGCTAAATTGACCCGTTTCCCTTACAAAATCAATTGATGATATACGATAAAATCTGGGTAAGACCATCATCTTTGAAATACCATCAGCAAAGCAAGCTTTTTTTCTGTATAGCTAAAACTAGCTGGAAGGCGGATGACACCAGACCAACACATTAAATTTAACAATGGCCCGCGCACGCTACCAGTAGGGCTCCCTCTAGACGAGAAAAGAAGCTACCGTATTGACCCGAATATAAGATTATGTTTTTTTTCTTGGAAATGTATCTGAAAAAACGCGGTCGTCTTATAGTCAGGGTCTAGACTTTGACATGTCAAAAATACACCCACAACAATAGGTGGCGCAAAAATACACATAAAACAAGTGTGCCATGAAATACATAATGTAAAGCGTGTTGTAAAGATCGCGAGTAAAAAAAAACAAAAAAACCCAAAAAGAAACCCTTACAGCTGCATGAGTCGTGACTGACACGTTAGCCTGATGGGACCAAACTCACTTTGTGATTTCAAAACGTAAGACAGTACCCAGAATTGAAGACTACAGTAAGATTTAACTTCTACTGTTAATAAGATTTTGGTAGGCTACTATTAGATGGATAGCCTAAATGTCCTAATTCAGATGGGCTAGCTGTTTTTTTGTTTTAATGGTATATCAAAAAGTGTATATTTTTTTAATGTGTTTGTTGGTACATTTTACCAGTTTTTACAATACTTTCAAAAAAAATTTTTAAATAGGAAAAATATGCAATATAAAATAATTGAAGACAAAATGTGTTTTACTGAGAAAAAAACGATTTGGTTTTTAAAAAGCCTTTTCCAAAAGGTACATCTGGAAAAGGGGGGTCGTCTAATAATTAGGGTCGTCTTATATTCGGGCCAATAAGGTATTTCTTCATTCCATTCTTTTTGACTGTGTCTGACTACACACTTTTTTAATAAAAGGGGTCCTATTGTGGTGGCGTTGGGTTCCCCCTTTTTCAACTTGAGTTAGGGTGGGGGGCGTGCGTGGGCTAGTGTGTGTGGTTGCGGGCTATTGCGAGCTAACAAAAAGGTCTCCTCAAGCGTTACAAGAGGCGTGGGGCTGCGGAATCCAATCAAAAGGAGATATTTTTATTGTTTAATAGAAACACTTTTCAGGAAAACTAACAATGAACGATCGTTTTGCTAGCAAGACGCCTATTTTCTTGGTTTGTGATATCACAATATCGACGATCTATATCTAGACTATACTGTGTATATAGATAAGCATACAGAGAGGCATACATCTGTAGCGATCACACTCATGGGGAAATATGAAGACATTCACCTAAGTATTATAATCTAACAGTAATATCATATAAATAAAAATCCGCGGTAGATATTTAGCTGACCACTCAGGGTCAACTGTCCTTGTCAATTCTAAGACGTTAATTTCCTGGTTAAGGGAAAACTTTCTTACTGTACAATTCTACAAAAACTTGTAGCATAAATCTGCATGATTAAATTACTCCAGTTATGAGCAAACAATGAACAAAGTCAAGTGTGATACAAGTAAGGTTTTTATTAACTACATAAACACTTAAACTGGTCTAACATACTACATACACACATAAGCTGGTCTAACATGCACATACACACACACGCATACAGTTGTTATAGGAAAGGGTTAAAGTTTAACTCACCATAGAAAGAGGCATAAAGAATGGATTTTATGAAACACTTTGCATGTATATTCAACAGACCAAAGCCTTCAGGGATACGTCAGATTCTTAGTTCAAACACACCTTTGTAAAATGGTGTAACTGATACTTAATGTATCAAATAATCTCGTTTGAACTTAGCGAGTCCTCGGCGTCTGAAAATAGATTCCTGATGGCAAATAACTTAGAAGCTTTCCCGTTGATGCTTTGCTTGCATTCGGCCAGTGTCGATGAAAAGAACAGGGGCCCCTTTGGAGTCAGTAGTCGCCTTGATGTATGGAAAGGCTGACTAGTGCGGCTGAGTTTACTTGAGAGCCCAGAAGATAGCCTGGCCACAAATCCTCGCTTTTGTATCCTGAACGCGTTTTTCCTGCGTGTGTTCTCTTTGGCTTCTGACCGACCCCCAGCTGGGCGGTCACGTTGATTGTCAGCTTCTTAGTTCAGAGAAGATCTCCGCCTTTCAAGATGGGTTTGTCCAATGAGAAAGGCCGGAATCCAAAGTGGGCGTTTTGAGATCCTGTGGGGTTTATGGCTCTTTGTGTGGAAACATTGTACTTTAGTATCTGGAACTTTGATTGGAAATACTAAAGGTTCTCAGGGCACTAATATATTGCCTATGTACCAACAAATAATATACATTCTTGTTTAGATCATCAGAAGGAGAATTCATAGATACTAAACAAGCTATTGCTAAGTTTACGTCATAATGCGATCGTTCGTTATCCCGCTTAGCATGCACTAAATCTTCACTAATACACTGATGTAATACAAGGATCAGCAATTACGATAATTACCGATGTCGTCTTTTGACGACAACCCTGGGCTGTCGTCTTTTCGGTCAACAGAAAGGTTCTTCCCTATGCGATGCTCTATTATCGTAGAAAAGCGCACTTCCGCTGGCGTGATGTGGGCTTGTGCTGTATTGGGAATGCGGGCAGTTATCTGATCCCGGGGGCATTACCTCTTCACGGCCGCACTATGAACACCACGTGATACAGTGTATTTGGTTACCATGGAACCAAGAGCCTGTTGCCTCGCTCGCCTGTTGCTGTGGTTGTTGCCGTGGCTCCTCCGTTAGGTGCATTTCGTGGGGAAGGGTCTCCATTCCGGTACCCTGTCGTAATTGCGCCGCTTTTTATGTGTTGGTCCGAGAGACGGGAGTTAGATGTTATTTGTTAAATATAACAAAAAGTTGTTTGTCTGATTGGTCCAAATGCTACACATACATACATAATATTATCTTTACACAATTGGGAAAATATAAACTTTTTTTTTTTAAAGTTGAAATCACATAACTAGCTGAATGCTACTCACTTTATCTTGGTAACTCCTCTAATATCAGATACGTTCACTTAATAGATAAATGAACCATGCATGACTTTGCTGCAGCCTGGAATTGAACTTCTGGTTTTGTTTGGTCAGAGGAGAACTGGCCCCCCCGACTGAGCCTGGTTTCTCCCAAGGTTTTTTCTCCATTCTGTCACTGATGTTTTTGGAGTTTTGGTTCCTTGCCGCTGTCGTCTCTGGCTTTGCTTAGTTGGGGACACTTCTGTCCCATAGCTAGTGCATGTCGGCCACTGTTGATTACACAGAGGACTGTTAACTGAACTGGCGTGTACTGATAACATTTCACTGGATTAATTGAATCCCTGACCATCGCCGATTTAAACTCGCAACAAGCTTTGACTAATGTATTTCTAATAATTGTTCATTTCGCGCATCCATGAGCATATTTTCACACACACCATCATGTTTTCCTATTCAATACTAGCAGTAGTGCTTTGACTCGACAACTGTTTCTGTCTGAATGCAGGGGGGGCGGTATAGGGGTGTCAGCGTGTCGTAAATAAGGTCTGATTTGACCTTTTACGACATCGATGAAGACTGATTCGAGTACCTGTTACTGAAACCCATCTGGTTGTGTGCAATCCATGTGTTCTACAGGGCTATCCTCTCGCGCTCCCTGGACTACTGAAAGAGTGCTTGCCAATCTAGTCTACTGGTAATCACCAAGATACCACGGCTATTGTTCTAAGACTAGGTGTCCGACAAAAACATCCAGCTAAGGCCAAATGCAACGTAATGAACAGCGAAACAAGTATTTTTACAACCCTAAGCTATGTTACATGATCAGTATCGGTGGGTTTAAACTAGTAGCTCTTCCGGCCACGCTGGCGGTCGAAAAAAACACATGAGATGGTACTGTATCTACATATAGATACTATTATTATTACTATATAATGATATAATATATGTATTGGAGCAGCTAAAGCTGGTTGTGAATCTCCTGCAGCCACTTGCTAGCTGGCATCGCCCCCAGCCATGCTCAGTGCTCTGAGAGCCTGTTAGTGCTGTGAGTTTAACACTTCATGACTGAGTGCAGAACACAACACAATCTTCATCATCACACAAGACACAACAACAACAATGAACAGCATCATCATCTTCATCTGGACTCTCACACTGTTTGCTCAAGGTTAGTGAAGTAAAATTGAAACAATTGTTTGTTCTTTGAAGTGAAAAATATTAATAATTTACAGTTTTCATAATTTTACTCTTATTCTTTGTTTCAGAGTGTAGAGGACAGTACACTGTAACTCAGATCCCATCAATAACAGCAGCTCAAACAGGACAAGAAGTCAGAATAAACTGTAAAACCAGCAGCAGTGTATGTAATAGTAATTACTTGCACTGGTACTTGCAGAAACCTGGAGAAGCTCCTAAACTCCTCATATATGCTGCAACAAACCGTTACACTGGAACTCCATCTAGATTCAGTGGCAGTGGATCTGGCACTGATTTCACTCTCACCATCAGTGGAGTCCAGACTGAAGATACAGGAGATTATTACTGTCAGAGTTATCATAGTGGTGGTGTGTTCACACAGTGATAAAGAGTCGTACAAAAACCTCCGTGAGTCAGAGTCACAGTGACTGCACTGATACAGCTGAGAGACACTGCAGCTGCTGATGAGACGATGTAATACAACTTGTTGTAGCAAAGTTTAAAGAGATTTAAACATATACAATTAAAATGATATTAAGGATTTTTACATTAGTTATATAATACTGTTATTTATTTTTACAGAAGTCTTGTTCTACTGATTTGTCGGTCATTGATTTTTTTAAAACACAGCTTCATCATGGATGAATGTAGTTTATCATTCAAAACTACATCAATAAATTGACTGAAGGCTGCAGATTTTTGCACATAGAAACAGCAGTCAGAGTGATTCAGTAACAGCTATGAGAGACACAGATACTGAAGGCCAGTTCTATCTTGACTAGACACACCTGCCCAGACTGTAACAGCATCTGGTGACAACAGTGGCTGATGCATAGCGTTCTCCTTGATGTCTCTAAAAACATTGGTGGCCATCATTTCTGCTCAATGTGAATCGACATTCATCAGAGAACAGCACTGGTTCCTCGTCCAGTGCAAATGCTCCCTGGCCCATGCAAGTCTCCCTGGCCATTACAGTCTGGGCAGGTGTGTCTAGTCAATACAGAACTGCCCTACACCTTTTGAATGGTACTTTGACAAGCCAATACTACCTGAACAACATCATTAATCCAGTCATTGTGCCTCTGCATGAGCAACACAAGCCAAGCCTGATCTCATCTTCAAGGACGACAATGTCCCAGCTCATCGAGGTCCCATCATCAGGGAACGGCTGGGGTACCTCGAATGGAGTGGCCTGCACTTTCTCCAGAAAACCTGTGGGATCAGCTGAGTCATCGTGCAAAGGGTTGTAACCCTGCACCCCAGAACCTCAATGACCTGAGGGCACCCCTTCAAGAAGAGTGGGATGCCATGCCTCAGCAGACAATAAGTCGACTTGTGAACAGCATGAGACGTCATTGTCAAGCTGTAATTGATGCTCAACGACACATGACAAGTTATTGAGACATTGACATTTTTTGTTGTGGTATACCTACCACTGTTGTTAGCTTTTGTTTCAATAAATTGTTTGAGATGAAGAAATTACCATTGCATGCTTCTTCTTAAATGCCCTACTTTCATTATATAATATCACTGTAGCATGAACTTTTGACATTTTCCTTAAATTTCAGCCGAAGGTCAAATATCCCTAACGTTTTGTGGGTAGTGTATTTGTCATCTTATAGCTAGTTAAACACTTTAATATATAGGCACAGTTCTGACTTAAAAGCAAAATTAAACTTTGGTACAGCATTGGATTGCGAGACTTAAGCAGATTAAATATATATTTTAACACCATGTTGACTAAAATCACGTTTAGTTTACTGTACCACCCAACACTACCAAAGTTAAAGAGTTGCTTTTAAATGTTGAGCACTTCCTGAAATACATATAGGGTTCAGACAATTTGATTTATTAATATGATACGTTTAAGTGTAAACGTTATTCTAGGCCTAGTAAATCAATTGATTGTAATTATATTATAAAAACCTAACTTTTACTAATTTCTTACAGATGCAGTGATCCAGAAATGTGTTCAACGGGGGTCTCTTGGGGATGGCAATAAACCAGAAGCTAACCTTTAGCTGAACCACTACAATTGGTTGATGTTCTGTTTCTTATGCCTGTTCAGTGTTTTGATCAGTTATATATGTAATTTTTCTTTTCTTTTTTTCTTTTTTTTTTTTGATTGTGCAGCTCAATAGGTTTTTTTTTCTATTTATACAAAGACTTTAAATAAAGATGTGTTCCTTTTTGTAGCTTATTGCACCATTTAACATTTAAGGGTTACAGGATGAAATGTACAATGCACTGCAACTTTGTAGATACATACAACCTGCACTGTAAAATCTAATTAGTTTGTAATTGAATATGAATAAATATATACAGTTGCTTCATTGAATATGAATAAATTATACAGTTGCTTTGTTTTATAGTTGTTGATTTTATTTGCCAATTTTATTTGCTGTCTTGTGTCAGTAGCAGCACAACAAAAGGAGCAAATAAAATGGTTATTGTTACAGTTAATGAAAATAAATTAAATTGAATTGTTACCATTGTTGCGATTCGCGTGCTGAATGTTTAAGTCTGTGTGTGACATCAGCATATTAACACACGTTATTTAAGGATTATATAAACCCAATTAAAATCATCTCAAGGTAATTATGAAAAAAGAAATTTGATAAAGTTTATTAATGAACACACACAATTAATGCACTAATACTTTAATTAGAAGATAAGTCACTTTCTAAAAGCAGCCTATTTATTACTTTTCTTCCTTTGAAATATTTAAAAGATCAAATGTATGAAACCATATATTTCATAATTAAAATATTATGGCAATATTAGTGACACTCCCCATATATGAAATATTGTCCTTGCATATCTTTGACCCTGGACCCCAAACACCAGTCATTTAAGGTCCATTTTTCGAATTGAGTTTCTTCTATAATCATCTTGAAAGCTGAATAAATAAGCTTTCCATTGATGAAAGGTTTGTTAGGATAGGACAATATTAGACCGAGATACAACTATTTGAAAATCAGGAATCTGAGGGTGCAAAAAGATCTAAATATTGAGAAAATCATCTTTAAAGTTGTCCAAATGAAGTTCTTAGCAAAGCATATTACTAATCAAAAATTAAGTTTTGATATATTTACGGTAGGGTATTTACAAAATATCTTCATGGAACATGATCTTTACTTAATATCCTTATGATTTTTGGCATAAAAGAAAATATTTTTTGGCATAAAAGAAATTGCTACAAATATACCCCAGCGACTTCAGACTGCTTTTGTGCTCCAGGGTCACATACTTATGTCTAATTTGTATAATACTAATTAAAAAAACCATAATTTTTTAATTTTTTCCCCCGCACATATATTAATAATTATATACATTCCATATATGGCAATACATGTATTATACACACATAAACATATATTTTTGTATGGGGTAGACGTATATGTCAATATATAAAATTGTTCCATTTTGTAATAGGATTCATATATGGATAGAGTATATATAAAACATGTATTTTGCATTTGGATATTTCATATATGCACATATATTACATTTCCGTATGGGTATAATCTATATTTTTGTTGTAAATGAGTTTATCAGCATGAACTGTTGTGAATCCTGCCCCCTTCTTTGCATCGTCAGCACATGCTTCAGTGCTCTGAGAGTGTTTATAGTGCTGTGAGTTTAACACTTCATGACTGAGAGCAGAACACAACACAATCTTCATCATCACACAAGACACAACAACAACAATGAACAACATCCTCATCCTCATCTGGACCGTTGCAGCTTTTATTCATGGTAGAATGATCATTTTCGACAATAATATTATGTGCTGTTGTTGTTATATTTTTAATATGCCAATATTGTGCTATAAGTGAGATTTACATTTTTATTGTTTTTATTCAGAATCCAGAGGAATCACTGTGACTCAGCCTAAAGTTAAAACTGTCCAGCTCGGTCAAACAGCTACAATAGAGTGTAGTCTGGATGTAGGACTAACCTCTAATGATTTGGCCTGGTATCAGCAGAAACCTGGAGAAGCTCCTAAACTCCTCATATATTACACAAGCAGCCTCCAGTCAGGAACTCCATCTAGATTCAGTGGCAGTGGATCTAGATATGGAAGTGATTTCACTCTCACCATCAGTGGAGTCCAGACTGAAGATACAGGAGATTATTACTGTCAGAGTGTACACAGTGGTCCAGTGTTCACACAGTGATAAAGAGTCGTACAAAAACCTCGGTCAGTCAGAGTCACAGTGACTGCACTGATACAGCTGAGAGACACTGCAGCTGCTGATGAGAGGATGTGATTAAACACATTTATCTATTATTTACTCACTTTTGGTTCTTTGGAGATTGAAAAAGTTCTTGATGTGTCATTATAGGGTCTTCAAATCAGTGCTGAATAAGTATGAACCACAGTATGGCACACTTGTGGAGATACAGTATGTAACAAACAGCAGTTTCATCACAATACAATATAACATTGATTCTCGTTATTTTGATATGATTTGACATTTGCCAATAAGTCAAAACATGCCACGATAAGATTACAATTTGATTACTACATCATAGTAATTTGACATTAAAACCATATTACAAGAGGGTGACACCACTCAAATAATGTTTCCTTCTGGTATGAAGCAAGCACACAAACCACGTGGAGACAGATGCTTCACATAATGTCTATTTAACACAACATGTTTCAATGTAGGACTGAAATGGTTCCATGTAGCACCATTGACGGTTTCTCGATGTAGCAATACAATGATGGAGTAAGATGCTCTTTGTGGATTTTTCTGTGGCGTCAGGCTGAACAATTGTTCTAACTGGAAGAGTCTCAGTGTGAACTGATGAATATGAACAAACCTCATCTCTGCATTAGTCCAACTCTACTGACTCATTTCAGAGAATAAAGAGTCAAACAGTCAAACTCATATTTGAGTGATTCTGTTCCTCTCAGAATAGAGCAGCTCCATCAGCAGATGTTCAGCGTCCTCACAGGAGCTTCATGATGCAGTCAAACTACACAGAGTCCACACACAGAGAACCAATAGTGATCTGAGGAAATCTTTCAGTGTTTGAGCTTCATAATTTGATTACACAGAATAGTTTCATAATCTCCTTCATCTGCAGGTGTTTTTATGGTTCACCGAGTGACATTTGATTATCAAATATGAGCTTGAGTTCTAGGGCCTCATTTATAAAGATGTGTGTAGAATTTCTGAAATGTCCCTACAAACAATTTATAAAACCATCCATACGCAAAAAAAAATTCCTAAATGCATGAATCTTTATAAATCTCAATTCAAGCACAATGTGAACAAACACATCAACCTGCAGAACGGCCACAAATACTCCCTAATGCTTCAGAAGAAGTTCAGCACTCATCAACATGGACAAGAAAATCCAAACATATATTTATTCAGGAAATCATTCATTTTTCTTTCTTTCTTTCTTTCTTTCTTTTTCTTTCTTTCTTTCTTTCTTTCTTTCTTTCTTTCTTTCTTTCTTTCTTTCTTTTTCTTTCTTTCTTTCTTTCTCTCCTGTAAATCCCAATTGGTTTCTCAATTTTTGGATGACATTCTGTCATTTAGCATTCAATCGCACATGCGTTAAAAAAATTATTCAGTATTATCCAACATCTTTTAGTTTTCTATTCTATTTATTTAAATAACATTTCACCCATCTGTGCTTTTACAGTATTTTGACTTGTGTAAATATTAATCAGTTTACAATAATATTAATCTAATAAATCTCCCACAAACAAAACCAGCAGTCCATGAAACCATCATTAAACACTTCAAAATCTGGACATTTAACTCTTAAAATCACAACAGAATATAGAAAATCGACAGCCAAACATCAAGAGCACAATACATTTACAAGATCGATTTCCACACAAAATAATTTGTTCTAAAAGATAAATAGGAATATCACCTCAGTTTTCAGTCTAGTGTTAAAGTGGTTTATGTGTATGAATCCATATGGTTTTAGAAATCAGATGATTGATAATATTATTATGTTTATTATCAGCCCAGTAAAATAATCAAACCCTCACTGTTGATAGTGTCTGTCTGATTTCTATAGCTCAAATTCATCACTAAGTATAAGCTTTGATATGTTTTGCAGAACATGAATATGCATGACAAATTCCTCTGCGGTCTGAGACTGACAGCTGCCTGTTCTGTGCATGAAGAGCATTTACATAAAGAGACACTTTGCATGAGAGTGTTTATAGTGCTGTGAGTTTAACACTTCATGACTGAGAGCAGAACACAACACAATCTTCATCATCACACAAGACACAACAACAACAATGAACAACATCATCATCCTCATCTGGACTCTCTCACTGTTTGCTCAAGGTCTGTAGCAAAACATTCATAATGGCAATTATGAAATATACATTTTTTCATTAATTTTCTTTTTTTTTTCAGAGTGTAAAGGACAGATCACTGTAACTCAGAGTACATCATTAATAACAGCAACACAAGGACAAGAAGTCAGAATAAACTGTAAAACCAGCAGCAGAGTGGATGATGGTGTTGACTTGGCCTGGTATTTACAGAAGCCTGGAGAAGCTCCTAAACTCCTCATATATTATGCAACAAACCGTTACACTGGAACTCCATCTAGATTCAGTGGCAGTGGATCTAACACTGATTTCACTCTGACCATCAGTGGAGTCCAGACTGAAGATACAGGAGATTATTACTGTCAGAGTGAACACGTGATCAACAGTAAATATGTGTTCACACAGTGATAAAGAGTTGTACAAAAACCTCCGTCAGTCAGAGTCACAGTGACTGCACTGATACAGCTGAGAGACACTGCAGCTGCTGATGCTCATATCAATCACTCTTGTCTGTAAATCTCTATTGTATTGCAGAACACGATCTATCTATTTGCCAAACATTACAACTAAATATTAAAATTATGTAGGAGGAGCAAAACAATCCAACGAAGTACAAATCACACAAATCCAGATTACTTATGTAGCGAATCAGCTCATGGGGAAATATGAATAATTAACCATAACTAGTTATGATTAACTATTCATATTTTAGATCCGCTGTATATATTTAGCTGACCTCTCAGGGTCAACTGTCTTGTCGATTCTAAGAATGTTAATTTCCTGGTTAAGGGAGATAACTTTCTTACTGTACAATTCTACAAAGCTTGTAACGTAAATCTGCATGATTAAGTGACTCCAGTTATGAGCAAACATTGAACAATGTCAAGTGTGATACAAGTAAGGTTTATTAACTACATAAACACTTAAACTAGTCTAACATAATACATAAACACATTAAGCTGGTCCAACATACACACACACACACCACACACACACACACACATACAGTTGGTATAGGAAAGGGTTAAAGTTTAACTCAGCATAGAAAGAGGCATAAAGAATGGATTTTATGGACCACTTTGCATGTATATTCAACAGATCCACGCCTCAGGATCGTCAGATTCTGAGTTCAAACCCCCATTTGTGTAAAAAGGTGTAACTTGATATAATGTAGCAATTATAGACTAAGTTTGATACTTAGCGAGTCTCGGCGGTCTGAAAGAGATTCTTGATGCAAATCTTAAAGCTTCCCGTAGTTCTTTGCTGAATTCGGGTCGATGAAAAAACCAGTTTGAGTCAGAGTCACTTGATGAATGGAAAGGACTAGGCCGAAGAAAGGCCTGGCACAAATGCTTTGGTACCCTGAAGCGTTTTCTCACATCTTCATCTTTGCTTCTGACCGAACCACCGACTGGGGCGTGTCTCTTGAAGTGTGGCCTTTAAAGCCTGCAGATATTCACGCCTCTCAAGATGGGCTTGTACAATGAGAAAGATGGAAATTCCAAGCGGGAGTGCAATTGCTGGAGGTTTATGACTCTTTGTCTGTAAGCAAGGTATTTTGCATATGTAATTCGCTTGGGTGTGAATGCACAACTTAGTAAGATTCTTATAACCTAATAGTTGCATAGGTATCGAGCATGTAATATGCACTCTCAGTTAGATCATCCTAAGATGAATTCATAGAGACCAAACATAATATAGGTGAGGTTATATTAACTAGTTGTCTATCATAACATGCATAAAAAACAGTATACAATTCAAAAGACAATATGCAAGAACAGTAATGGTATACACAATGACTGAAGGATATGTGTGTTCATTCAAATAAAGGTTTTCCTATTAATTAATTAGAGAACAGTCCATTTCTCTGGGCAGTGTGTGTCTTTCTTATGAGGAAAATGAGGAGGTTTCTCTGACTGCATTCATATGATGCCATAAAACCAGTGATATCAGCATTGGTTACCATGTAACCAGAGGCCTGTTCTGCCTTTCTGAAGTGTTAGATGCATTTCGGGGGAAGGGCCCATAGACCCTCGTAATTGGCCATTTGGTTAATTGAGGGGGAGTTAGATATTATTTGTTAAATATAACAAAAGTTGTGGGTCTGCTTGGTCCAAATGCTCACTTACAAGACTTTTACTCAAACAGTGTGCAAAAGTCTTATTCAGTGCTGCTGCACTAACTGGCATAACTAGTTCCTGAAGGAGTTAATTCATGATCCTAAATCTGTAATGGTTATGATGGCTGAAAAAAAAGTTATGATGGTTATGATGGCTCCATTGTCCACATGGTTACAATCCAAAATCTGATTTAAAATTTATTAAATTTAAAAATAAAATACAAACTTCTAAAAAAGAAAGAAAGAAAGAAAGGATTACAATAATCAGTGCCTGTGCATCAGACAAAGACCATCTCTTGCCATTCTGGCCAAACCCCAGCTGGATTCACTGTTTGTTTATCACCAGAGTTCCACCAAATTTACTCAAATGTTCTTTTACGTCCTGCACACATGTAGCTGCTTCCCTGAGTTCAGCATATTCTTTCTCTTGGTTAAGTGGGCAAGCTTTCTTTTTTCTAGCATTTCGTAACTTAGACACATGGCGATTCTCATCCAAATCCATAACTGTGTTTGAGGTCAGACTTGACTTTCTCTTCATCAGATTATTTGACATTATCATCCAGCTTTGCTTGCTAATTCAAAACATCGAATGAGCAATACAACATTGTCGGCCCAGATCCGGCTCACATCTGGCACATGTGGAATGATGATCTGGCGCACATGTAGCGTGGAATGATGGCACTTGTGCGGACCGCTCCTGTTTGCCAGATCTGGGCCAAAAGCAGGCCATAGCAATGCCACATGTCAGCCAAGAGCAAAGAAATAAACCACACTGGACCTTATCTGAGCCACAAAATCTTCATATATTATTTATAGAGTCCTCTCAGCTTGTCTA
>JADLZN010004795.1:0-151780 GCA_018155175.1 Sinocyclocheilus anophthalmus
GAGTACTGAAGAGCAGGGTAAATAACTATGCAGATAACTTTGATATTAACTGGATGTTTCTTAGAAGATTGCTGGGCACACATGCACAAGGAGGTATAAGACAAGATGATGACTTGGATGACTTTGAGGAGATGAGGTAATCGCATTGCTGAAGAACTTTGAGGCTAACGGTAGTATTAGGTAATTCTCAGTTGCCCAGTAGTTCAGACTGTGATCTCTAGGCAAGGCCAGACAACTACTGATGGTGTGTGCATGTTATATAGAGCTGGTAACGAGCTGGTGACGGAGTGACAGGTGTGCTTAATAGCTGAGTAAGAAAGGGTGAGATACATGAAGAATGCTGGGCAATGTAGTTTGTGTCTCTGATGGCTGGGTGAGTAAGGGAAAGGCTGGTGTGACCATAAAAGCTGCAAAATATATCAGTATTAGAAGTCTGCACAGGTAATCAGTAGAAAATCACAACGAATAGCCAAACTTTTATAATACGCTGTATTTCACAATTGCATGCAACAATCAGTAAACAAATACAAAGAAACAGATTCAAGGCTCATGGCTAGTTCAACACACAAGGCAAGTTTTACACAAGTTTTACATTTAGCCTTTACAACAAACGACAGGCACACGTTATATGTAAGGGATAATTCAGCTAGCATGTGATTTAAAATAATTTAATGCACAACTTGGAGAAAAAGTCAGTTACGGCTCATTAGCTCTAGCATTCTGCCCGCTTCAGATCAGAAAGAGATGAAGTAGTGCGGTAAGATCACATTTATTTGAAATAATTAATTATAACATTTATTTGAATTAATTAGGGAGAGAGAGGGGTGCATCTGTGTGTCTCTCTCTCTTTCTATCAACAATAAAGCTAAGAGTTAAGTTACAGTGATTTTACCCACTTGTTGCTGACAAATATAATGCAGCGAGTCAGTATCTGTGCCCAGAGCACAGTGTTTCTGTGTTTGCTCTGCGTGGTCTCCAGTCTCTGTGTGCAAATAATGTGTGTGTGCGTGCATCAATGAAAGTTTAGCCTACTGCATATAGTTTTACTTTAGCTACAAACCTGAGTCCGACCTGAACCCGAAGCTATCAACCCGAACCCAGACCTGATAGAGCTAGTGACAGTCTGCTTTATTTTTCCACTGTCTGCTTGAGCTTGAAGGCTTTGTTCTTCTATATATATATATATTAGGGCTGGACAATAATTCGATATCAATATGTATCGCGATATAATTATATAAGGGTGATATGATTTTTAAACACATTTCCGATATTTCGATATACATTACCGGTTTCCCATACATTGATTTATTTGTGCCGTTTGACTTAGTTGAAAATAAAACCATCAATACCACGACTGAGGTGTTCTTGAGCAAGGCACCGAACCCCCAACTGCTCCCCGGGCGCTGCAGCATAAATGGCTGCCCACTGCTCCGGTGTGTTCACGGTGTGTGTGTTCACTGCTGTGTGTGTGCACTTTGGATGGGTTAAATGCAGAGCACTAATTCCAAGTATGGGTCACCATACTTGGCCACATGTCACGTCACTTTTAAACATGAGCACTGCACGTTTCAAAATCATAACACGGCGCGGGTGTTTTATATGAATGTATCTCTGAAGGGAACCGACTGACTTCAGAAAAGTTTCGATGACATTTTCATTTGATCTGATAAAGAAGCGTTCATGAGCAGAGCTGCTTTGAGTACAGCCGTTACTGGAGAAACCGCTAGTTTTATCACTCTAAAAGCGCCTCCTGCTGCCAGAGAATGAGTTTTCATTTTAAATAAGCCCGTCTCCAGCAACATTTCCAGTTTTTGTTGTTCAATTTTTTTGTTTTCTGCAGCGACTCGGGAGCACTTTTCATACCCTTTTTTCTGGCTGAAGCACATTTGTTTCAATCTATAAGAATAATCAGCCTACACTACCAGTCAATAGTTTTTGAACAGTAAGATTTAAGTTTTTTTTTTTTTTTTTATTTTACGAATTCTCTCTTGCTCACCAAAGGCTGCATTTATTTGATCCAAAGTACAGCAAAAACCGTAAAATGTTGAAATATTTTTACTATTTAAAATTGCTTTCTATTTGAATAGTTTTTAAATTGTAATTTATTCCTGTGATCATACATAGGTAAATTTTCAGCATCATTACTCCAGTCTTCAGTGTCACATGATCCTTCAGAAATCATTCTAATATGCTGATTATCAATATTTAAAACAGTTGAGTAAATTTTTTTTTTCAGGATTCTTTGATGAATAGAAAGATCCAAAGATCAGCATTTATCTGAAATAAAAAGCTTTTGTAACATTATACACTATTCCATTCAGTATAATTATTATTGTTTTGGGAAAGAAATTATAGAAATTAATACTTTTATTTAGCAAGGATGCTTAAAATTGATCAAAAGTGATGATAAAGGCATTTATAATGTTACAAAAAGATTTCTATTTCAGATAAATAGTGTTCATATCGATATCGGAATTATATCGTATCGACCGAAATTAAGAAATATATCGTGATATCAATTTTGGCCATATCGTCCAGCCCTAAAAGAAAGAATTATATATTTAGATATCTCTTGTTTTTCCCTCCCCACGTTTTCAACAAAGAAAACCTTGAGATTTAACAATGTTTTTGTAGAACGTTGTGTATAAAGCTTGTTCGGAAATGGTGACAAAAACAATGCGTTTTATTATGAGCCCAAATATTTGATTACAGTATTTTTATAAAGTGCCCATCCCTACTACTGGTACTGCAAAAAGGCTAGTATCTTTACCTTTTTAAAATGTAGTACTGGTACTTTTGACAACACTACACAGAGTTCACTCACCAGACACACACTTTCTTTCCTGGCACCTGCAGTTCGTTCGATCTTCTTTGAGTGATGCGATTCGTCTGTACTGTCACTGGGAGAATCAGGTCTCTGCTCACACAGCGAACTCTGAAATATGCATTCAGAATATATTTACTTACAGGACATCTTGTAGGCAAAAGTAACAGAAACCATTCATTTATCATTCCAAACAAAGTCAATTATTCAAACCAAGAAACACTGAATGAATGTCACATTTTACAAACTGGTTCACACATTATCAGGTTTCAAGTATGATATTTCAAGTATTGAAAAACAAACAAATACACACACCTCTGGTTCAGGAGAAGATAATGGGCAGTGCTTTTTGGATGAGACAGGAAAAGATTGTCTGCCTGACTTCTGTTTCCACTTCCTGACACGTTTGGCTTTAGCAGAAGACTCGTCCCCTGAGAAACAAAGACAATTTTAAAAACATAGAAACTGTAAAAATAAATCAATAAATAAAAAAAGGACACAAAGAAGAACAGTGTTTGGACTGGGCCTTTTCAGTAGTTTAAAATGGTTTGTGGATTTACTTGGGCCTTTTTTAGCTCGTTTCCTTTTGTCATCCCTGTCTGCCTTCCGCCTCCTCCCCCTGAGTTTACTGACAGTGGCCTCATTTGATGGTGCCTTCTGACAGAAAAGTAGGAATGAAAAACAATATTACTAATTTAATTTCAAAAATTATTAATTGACTGATTAAATTATTTTATTATAATTTAATTTAGCATTAATTAATTAAAACAGTTCATGCTAAAATATTTCCACTCAGACTAATGCATGGCATTTTCACTTATACCTTTTGGCCTTTCTGCTTTTTTACCACTTTTTCAAGCTTGGTTTTCTTTTTAGGCTGCAGCACCACATCATCCTTTGATTCTCGTAAACGTTTGTAGACTATTTTCTTTCCTGTATGAAGCAGTCAGAATGCATGCTTATTTGAAACCTTTTATAAAGTAGAATTTCAGGTTTTAACCATATACTTTCTCCATAAACAACTAAAATGTTGCTAATATCGAAACCACCCACACACCTTTAGATGAATCTTCCTCCTCCAAGACTTTTGGGCTTGGTGCTAATACCTTTATATCTGATAAAAGAAATACACAGGAAATTATTACAAGAGCAAAAATACATGAAACAACAACCCTGAATATTTTTGAGGGTTTTTATTTTAAAAGAAAGGCATAAAGAGAAATGAGGATTGTTTAAATTATATAATGACTCTCTATAGATTGTTTAATCTTTATAGACACAAAAACAGCAATTATCACTGGTTAGGAAATTGTTTGCAATTTACAGTTTATAAATGTCTTTTAAGTTACATGTCTCACCTGAAAGTCCAGGATTAGTGGACACTGCGCTTAAAGTGTCAGAGATACTGACACCAGCTTTTACTTTCCTCTTCTTTACTGAATTTGGTGCTGCAGGAAACTTCTGTCTGAGCTGTCTCTGTTTCTTTTGAGCTTTTGGCTGAAGGTCTAGATCAATACAGAGCAGGTCCTTCTTATATGTAAAGATAAAATGAAAAGAAAGTTATTACCACAAAATACAACAGAAAAACGGATTATTATCCAGTGAGACAACACACACAACACACCTTTTGCTGGTAAGCCCATTTCCCAGCCTTTGTCTTTATTTTACTCTGATGTTCAGATGTCTCTGATGCAGTGCAGGAAACCTAAAATGCCAAAAGTTTTGAAACATTACATCTCTAGCCTCAAATTGAAATCCTAATTCTACACTGAGATAACTACCTGAACAGTAGACCCAGGGACATCTTTTGCAGAGGAAGCTTCTGTCTTCTTCCACTTCAGTATTGTGCCGTGCCGATCCTTCTTCGCTGACGTTTTAGGTGCTTTTTGGGGGAAGGTGTTTTTCCCTGATGAAGTGCTACTGTCTGTGGGTTGGGAGAAGAGGCCTGGGATGATGGTTGTTGTTGTGGAGTTGGGGCTGGAATGAGTGGAGTCGGGAGGAGTGAGGCTGACCAGCTCCTGAGACTCCCTCTGATCTGGGTCTTGCTGTGGTCCCTGATTGCGCTGTGCTTGAAGCTCTTGTAGCATGCGAGGGTTGAACTGGGCTTTCCCATTTTCATAAACAAAGCTGAATTTGGCCAGTCGCTCCTCTAATAGTAGACCCAAGGCTTCTGTTGCCTGTGACACACCTGTCTCCCACTGTTCCCGGAACTTACGAGGAATTGCCCGCTGTAGAGAGCACATCAAAGACATCTAAGACAAAGGAATTTCATGATAATACAACAAATGTAGAGTAACACATTAATCCCATTAGTGAAAAATACAGACAATAATTACTGTACCTTCCTTCCACTGATATCAATGGGTAGTTTGTTGCTGCGGCAAAGTGACTGGTACTGGTGTTTTCCTGAGAAGGTGACCATGCTCTTCTCAAAAACATATCCTCTCTCTGGAGCATTTCCGAAGTACTGTACATGGTACAATAATCCTGTGCGGCTATTCACTGCCCCAAAAAAGAAAAAAGTTAAGTCTTTAAAAAAAATTAAGAAGTACACTTCTTACAGGTGCTACATTTCTCATGCTGCCTTGTTAACAGCTAGAAGCCAGTCCTTCTCTCTGCTTGTTAGCTCAAGGTCACACTTGTGCAAACAATTTTCACAGGATCTGTGCTCTCCCCTATTAGTACTTTCAAACCATCTTTTAGGACCAAATGCAGGTGTTGTTTGCAACTCAAATGCAACTCTTCTCTCAACTTTTAGCTATCTGCATCACAAACACAGCTTTCTAATGACTCATTATCTCTTTTACTCATGGAGTCCCCCAGGGCTTTGTTTTCGGCCCTTCTTCTGCTCTTATTTTCAATATTAAAATGCATTCTCTTCACATTATTACACCATTATGGTCACAGTTACCATTTGATGATGTCTTTTTGAACAGAGTTCTTTCCTAATTCTGCCAAACCATTCAAAATCGGGATGATGCTGTCAGCCCATCATTTCAGTCCATATTAACTACCTGGCCAAGGCAGCATTCTTTTATCCTGGTATAATTCTTTTAAACCTGTGAAAATGGCACATCTTCGCTTAATTCTTAGCCCAAAAGACACTGAATCTCTGGTACATGCTTTCATAATTTCACAGCTTGGTTACTGCAATTTTCTCATAATTGGCCTTCCCACCAAAACCATTGCAATCAACCCCCCCCCCCCAATCCTGTTTAAGTTCCACTGGCCACACGTTTCATCTGTTATTTACTACAAAGCACTTATTGTAATCTTTAAATCCCTTAATGACCTTGCTCCTTGAGTCTCTGAGCTACTTCAGCTGTTTCCTTGATGTCCCCTAGATTCTGACTTCCCACCATGGGTGGCAAATCATGCAGTGCCATGGCATCTAAACTCAAGGCCAAAGTATATTTCGGCTTTTACGCGTACACGAGGGTCCACGTACGCATAACTTCTGGAGAAAATACATCAGATGCTGGACAAAGATGAAGCTTTCTAGAGCGCATGTCGACCGCCTGTGTTCATGCACACTATCAAATGGAGTATACTTTGAAAGGCTACACATTCGACTATACGCGTAACACTAGGGTGGTAGCACCAGCCAAAGAGTAGTCCGATACGTATGTATCACGATACAGAGGCCACGATACGATACGTATCATGATACATGACTGCACTGATTTTCACCTCAGCAGAATTTAGAAAAAACAGCCGTTTATTAAACACTGCTTACTAAAGTGCCATTTCTAACTATTGGCAGAGCAGGCAGTTGACCTCTGCATTATGAAGGGCCTCCATAATTGTACCACAGTACAATATAGGTAATTGCATATGTTTCATGTTTACTTTGTGCACTTCTCACCAGGTACAATATTCTGATTGTTTACATCTTGTTTTTAAGCCCATAAATAAAAATGTACTCGTCCTAATAAATTTATATTGTAATGTACTCATTCTAATATATTTAAAAAATAATTTACATTGCTGGTAGGTTATCATTGCACAAATTAACACTCTACAATAATAAAAAAAAAAAATTAGAAGAGTTCTAAACTACCGCGCTGTCTTCACTGTATCTAACGCGCACACTCTCAAGGCTGATTTATGGCTGATTTATACTCGAGCGTCAGCAAGTTCGCTTTGAGTGCGCGCGACGTCGTTTCGCGTGGCGGTGTGCACAACATTTTTTGTAACTTTCAGCTCCGATACAGCTCCGCTTCCGAAGATGCACGAGTTAAAAGCGACTCTAGCCGAACATGCACGCCTGTGCCAGCATTTGTGTGAAACAAGCAGTTTGGTTTTAAGTGCAGTCACACACACAGATCACGCTGCGGCCAAACTCAGACATTCAGGAACAAACTTTTTAGCGCTGCCCCGCAGTTTTATCAACTAAATAGCTTAATCGCTCAAGAGCTACATTATCTTTCTCAACAAGGAGTTGGTAGCATCATTATTTCTAAAGGAAAAGCCACAGCTTTACTGTTAATAGAGAAACGCGGCAAAACGGTGGTAATTCATACATACACAGGCTCTCTCTCTCTCTGTGTCGTAAATGAACACTTGATGAATTACACTTTTCTGAGAATAGAATATTGAAGTGGAGATCGCTAAACTGCAAGCTAGACGCTGTTTTCAGAAAGCAAGCGCATTTATCCACAGTGAAGAGAGAGCGCGTGCACATGGTTGCCAGATTGACAAAGATAAGTAGCACACTTAGCAAATATTTCCGTATTGCACAAGTGTGAAGCACTGTTTTGGGGATTACGTCTCTTAATATCAGCCAACCCAGTTGTGTTCCTCTGCGGCCAGATTAAACCTAGTTGTAGCCTATATATGCTCTATTCATTCTTTTTTAGAAACCTTGCACTTTTCTACAAAATTTTAAACGTTGTAAAATTAAGCGTGGTCCACTGCTGCACACGTGCCACAGTATCGATACAGGGCCAGCTGTATCGATACTCATATAATCAAATCTCTGTGACGATACATCGTCGTATCGATATTTTGAACACAGCACTAGCATACACTAGTGTAAAAAACTAAGTATACTTTGGGCTTCACTCTCATGTAGCCTTTAAAACTTCAAAAACTCAGTTAAAAGCTTTATTTTTTCACAGTGTTATTTTCCACATCAGACTTTTTTTTAAATCAATATCTATCAGTTTGCAGTTACAGTTCTAATAATGTTATTGATTGAGTTATTTGATATCCCATGCTTTTCCATGTCAAAATATAGATCACTATTCAAAGGTTCAACCAGAGTTAAACAAGGATCATACTGACATGCCACAAACCGTCAGAAATTGAGTAAGACAGCAATGATGCAAATCTGTTGTCGTTGACGATATGGTGATGGAAAGTGCATTAAAAACTGTAAGTCAACTAATCTAGCACACCTTACCTTTTGACCTAAAGTGCATGTTAAACTCTGGGTCTGTAGTGATCATGCATGGCCACCAAGGGTATCCAGACACTTTGGTCCAGATAACATCTCCCACTGAGAACTGCAAATGGGGTTGTGTCCCTGTACAACACACTTCCACATCATCCACACCCTGTGCAACATCACTCAATTCGCAATCAGACACGGGCTCCTGCAAGACAGAAATGAAGAACTGTAAGAAGAAAAAAAAGAATCCTTTACACAAGTGGTAAACACATTTTCCTTATGACAAACAACTAATTTTGTATTAAATGCAGTTGAAGGAGGGAAAATGAGTGCCATTAAGCTATACCTGAATGGGGATGGAAGGTACACTAACAGGTATCTCGCCATCAGTCTGCTCATTAGATGCAGTGGGAACACATGGTTCAATGGTGAGGTCATTAGACCTTATGGTGGTGTGTAGTAGAGGGGATTTATCAGAACTCAAAGTAGGGGTTAAAATTGACTGTGTCCGATTTGGTGGACTTCTCTTCCTCACAAGACCCCTCTTCTTCTTTCGTCTTTCTCTCCTGGCAGTTGGAGAGGCCAGAAAACCTTCTGAAAGTCTCAAAGGTGCATCTGTCTCCTCTATTCCCTCCCCTGCATAATCTGCTCCGAATCGATTTGTCTTACCACCTAGATTTACCACACATTTGGTTATTTTAAAAGTGAGTTCAGGAGAAACACTGGACTTCCTCGGAGGGCTGGCATGTTGAGGAACAGGCTCCACCCCTTTGAGAAGAGGCTGTGCAGCTGTGGCGGTACAGAGCTTTGGAATTGTGTCTTGATCGCCATTTAACAAGCGGGAAGTCAGGTCCTTTAGTCGCTCATGGGTGTGGTTATGACCATGACTGCCAATCATCTGCAAAACGCTTTCTTGAGGTGTAGCTGCCAGCTGAGTAGCAGCTTTATCCATGAGCATAGTAGGGTCAGTGCTCCCATCACCCCGACCCTTACGTCCACCAGGTGAATCAGAGGGCTGTTTCATGGTGGTAGGACTCCCGGGCTCTGGCATTGCAGGCAATGATGTCCCTTTACTATCCGTCATTACTAACCAGGTGCCTGCAAAAGACAAAAAATAGACGATTACAAAAACAAACATTTACATTCAGTCCTCACCTACATTACAAAAAAAGGCATATTAATTAAAAAATATGTACACATGAATACTGAAATAAATTATATTTACCATACAGCTGTGTGATTGTTATTAATTAAAATATACAGTGTTTATATTAGGGGGCCCCTGTGTTATAAAACCTTTGCTTTAAAACAAAAAATATAAAGAAAAAAAAAAGTTATATTTTAATGCAAACAACTACATTATGGGCCACACCTTAGAAGCCAAGGCCCACTTCTGTTCATGAATTATACAAAAATAATAATAATAATAATAAAAAAAACGGTAAAGGTTTAAAACATCGTCGCCAAAACAAAAAAAATTCAACGTAAAAAGACTACCAGAACAAACATAACCGAGGTTTACGGTAAATACATAGTAATTGTTCTAACCACTGCACCTGTGGCGACTGCTGCAAGCTGCAGGTCCTAAATAGCCACAAATAAACAGTGGTTACAGTTCGTGTCGGACACTGTGGTTATGTGAAAAAACGTGTGGGTTATGCCGAGGATGGAGTTTGAGAACTGGAATGGTTTGGTCCCACAATAAAATGGCTTCCGTGGAGGACTCGCAGAGCCCGAGTGGGTGGCCAGCCGCTTTGATTCAGTTCAATGCACAACCCCCGACGCCACCTCTTCAAATGAATCCTGCAACAAAATCCAATAATACAAACCAAACGACACCAAATAAGCACTGCCAGCTTTCTATTAACGAAATAATAAATAAACGCAGCGCTTTGGACTTGTAACATGCACAACGACAATAACTGAATCATATCTTAAAAGCGCATACAAACAAAACCTAACCAAAGCTTTATGTAAAAGAGTGACTGCTCAAATGCAAATGTCCGTTTGGTCCTAAACAAGAGGCAGTTATCGAGCTATTGTTATTCAGGATGAGCGGTCGGGATGCCTCATTAACATCAATGAAGGAAGATTACGGACGAGTCAGTGATGGACTCGTTCAACCGTCCTAATAGCCCACAGCAAACTGAAAGAAAATAACTCCCTTTAATACAAACTTTTACACCAAAAAAATGAAACTAAAACCTTCCGTAGGAATTGTGATCTCGGTTGAAATGCTGCAATACTTCAGAGACCAGACGTATGTAAGGAAATGTAACAGTTACATACACAGTGGAGCAAAAGATATCAAGCCATAGGTTCGTGAAAGTAACAGTATAGAGCTAATATGATGTTAGCAAAGAAATTACTCGCCACATCACAAAACACTTGTGCGGACCAAACATTTCTACGCTATTAAATATGTAACCTCTGAGGAGGTGTCTGGGGCTGTGATACATACTGTAACCACATGGCAAATTTTATTAACTCTGGAATCATTTATTCTTTAAACTGAAGCTGACAAACATCGCGAACTACAGCTTAGCCAGCTAGCAAGTGAGGTGCAGCTGCCTCAGTGAGTGACATACTACAAAACGACTCGTTTATCCGTGAAAGAAAACCTCTAATATCCCACCCCAGCGTGTAATAGACAGCAAACCCCCTAATTATGATGTGCCATGATTTATTCCTGTGGGAAAATAAACCTGTTTACTGCATCTCCATAACTCCCGACCCGTACTGAGAAGCTTGCGGGAAACTCTCTCATCCCAATCAGCGCCAAAAATACTCACATCCGATTGGCTGACACGCGACGGCACAATTCAACCGGCCTTTTCAAATATCACCGTCTTCGCGGCTGACTCTCCGTTGAACATCTTCACTTATCCTTGGCGCACTCCAAACTTCATCGCAGGTTCGTTGTTTAAGATGAAGCCATGAGATTCTGAGATCATCTGTTTTTGTTTTATTTCGAAAAATGGCAACGCGACACAGATCACTGCTCGGGGAATTGAGCGGAGGGCAATTCTCACCATGTGATGTCAATGCAAGAGGGCGGGGATTCGTTATCTTGTTGCCAGTTGCACAGAGAAAATAGGGGAAACGCTGAGTTTTACGTCATTGTATAAAACTAACGATCACGTTTTGGAATTTATTAGTTGCAAATTTTTTTGGTTGAATATAAACCAACACTGAAATGTGTACATTTTTAAATATATTTGTAATTTTCAGTTAATATGCTCTGAGCGTGTAGTCGATTTGCACTCAAGCATGAGTGTCTGGCAACCCGAAAATAAGCGCGCCAGACTGTGTTGCCATGTCCGTTTGTTATAAACGTCTTTTGGTTTGTTGATTTATTACGGCGCTTATAGACACTGGCTGCGTTTTTGTTATTTCCAATTTATGTAAATGCACCGAAAAAAGATTTATTCATTGATTTAGATGGTATGTTAAACTTTTAATTGATTTAAAACACATAATTACATAAGACAAATCCATTGCAGCAAATACTATGTTTTATGTATATTATGCTGCAATAAATAGACCAAATGAAGCACGCAATTACCCCCTTGGAAGGAATGAAACTGAGTTCGCTTATTTTAGTGAGACGGTTCACGTATTTTGAGCATATTTTATCATATTAGATGGCTAGCTTTTCTACGGAGATCTGGCAACATTGGCGCCAAGACCCGTATTGACCTCATTGGCCAGGGTTCACAAACCATTAAAATGTTTCAAAAGCAGTTTATACCTATTTAATTTCCGTATCTAGAAGAATGTTTAGCAATCGCTTTTGTTGTATGTATTTAAAAAAGTATGTATTATTATTATTACATACTTAAAACAAGCGTCAATCATTTAGGATGCGTGTCAAACTACATCATGTCTAACGTTAGCTTTTTTCGGATATTTAACGCTAATCAACATGCACTGTTGGTCAACTCATTTAGAGTTTTAAGAGTCTGCTTTGGAGGTCGTGTGGCCGCTCGCTTCATCGTTTTTCCTCGGTCAGTCCAGTCACCTTCATAGGCAGAAACTGCAGCACGCCCCCTGCTGGCTGAGTTCAACCAACAGGAAGACGGAAGCAAATACCGAACGCTTGCAAACTCATCGCTTGCCTTGAATCACCGAGGAGGCTACAAGGGCATGAGCCAAGAGCTTAGGACTATGACTTCTGTGGATAGTTCATAAACCGTCAGTGTATTACCTCTTTACGAGCACTCCGCGTTACTGTGAATATTACATTAACGTTTGACGCCTTTTCATCCATATAACGTTAGACGGGAACAGAATGGCATCGATTTTGCTCACCAGGTCTCGGACTCCTTTGCTGAAAACATCTAGGTCATTAAAACACGAATTCAGAAAAGGTACAACTGTTCTTTGTTTACCATAGGAGATAGATTAGTATGTGGTTAAATGTATTGTTTTGAACACGATTTTAATGGTTAATATTGTAATTCCCTCTCTGCCTTTATGTATTGAGACGGGCAGCGAGCGATATGAACTGTCAAAATGCGGTACATTGTGCTGATGTAGGCGTACAGTAGCCGGTTTTATTTATACAGCAAAGCCGACAAGGCCTTGCGACTTTAATAGCGTACAGTAGCCGGTTTTATTTATACAGCAAAGCCGACAAGGCCTTGCGACTTTAATATCACCTTGATTCGTTTACTGTGTTATTCAATCCGGACATTTCAGACCTGTCATGCACACTGCTGCAGATGTCTTCTGAAAAGAGTCCCTCCTGACACTACATTGGTTTAAATCATAGAGTTCGCAGTTTAGCTCTCAAACCTGGCCCGCAAGATTACGCTATTGAACGAGTGGTGAAAATGAGAGGCTTAAGTGATTAGCTAACAAGCTAGCTGTATAGCCTCACAGATTGAATCAGTCATAATCACCGAGAACCATCCGATGTAAACGTCTTCCTGTGCTGAGGGATGCGTCCAGTGCACTGGCACAGATAATGGTGGCTTAACTTACTGTGTCAGGTTCACACGTGCTTGTGCGTTTGTGTCATCCTGCTCTGTTACTGTAAGCCAGTTCTGGAAAATAACAGCGCTGTAACTGTTTTTGACCGCTGGTTGGTTTGTCAGCTCATTGTTATGTTCAGCACGCGAGTCGTTTCCACGCTTTTGAAGAAACGTTTGCTTTTCGTTGAATTATGGAGTGCTTCTTTTAAGTGAGACGCTGAATTACAGGAATGAACCGCGGTATGTTAGTTGCAGGTGTAGGCAGACGGACGCTCCTGTCTGAGAACGTCAATACGATTGACTGAAATCGAAAAAAAAATCGTTTAATGTTTGAAAATAGACACGCGTGTCATTTTATGTAGTTCTGTAGCTACGTGTAACGCGGCTATATATCGTTTTGGAGCGTCATGTTGTGCTGAGGCGGCTGGAGAACCGAAGCTCGTAGTCTTGTGTGCACTGGAGGTTATCTGAGGACAGACTCGGCCGTCTGTCGCTGACTGCAGTGGCTGCTCCCTTAGTATTGGACCTGTCTTCTTTTACACTGGTGCGTTTATTTTTTTAAATGAAAACGATCCTCGTCTACACTTGCGTTTTCACTGCGTTTCAGAAACGTTCTCCGTGCACACTGCACAACCGAAAACGCAGGTCACATGACCATTCATGCAGGGACAGCAATGAGCATGATGTTGTTGTTTACACGGTCGTCAAGGATACGCAGAGCGAATTTGGGAAGCCACGCCATCGTTTTCAAAAGTGTCCGTTTACACTGAAACGCAACCCCGGAGTTTTCAAATGAAAACGGGCCCTGCAGCGTTTTCAAAATGCTCCGTTTTCGAGGGTCGACAAGAGCAGTGTAAACGACAGGCGTGACCTTAGCAAAAGTAATGCGTTTTAAAATGAACACGCACTAGTGTAAACAGGGCCTAAAGCATAATTTGTCCACCTTTTAATAACATCTGTCCATTGTAGATTGACATTAGTGACTTTTTGAAGTTGACAGGCCTTTATGGCCCCGCCAATGGCTGCTGTTATTTTGACTACTCGGATCATCAAAAGATTAATTCATTATTCATTTTGTTAAAATAAAAACATTATAATTCATGAACAAACCACATCATTTCTTGTGTTTCAGGGCAATCCTGTGTTTCATGATCCATCACTTATATGGACTGAGTTTTCATCGTTGTCTATTTTTATCCGGCATTTTTGTGTTAATTTCCCTTAGGCATGTCATATCTTGATATAACCAATATTAATATTTATAATAAATAAAAATTACAAATCAAAACCTATCAAAGACGGTTTAATTCAACCTTGATACCTTCCTACATTTAATTTATACTTAATTGGAAAAACATTTCAGTCGTACTTTGTTCACAGTTTTCTTTAAATAAATAAAGAAAGAAAAATTACACAGCACAAGTAAATGGTAATAAAAACCACAAATCTCTGGACCTTGCAGCCTTAGCAAGCAGCTATGGCTTTATACCTTGTCTAAACGAAAGAAAGCATGCTCTTTTGCTTGCTTACTCAACCACAGCATTTCTCCCACAATCTCTAATTGATTTTGAAATATTCTTGAAGTGCTTCCTGAGAAACCCCAGTAACTCCCATGTGTGGACTTTCTTTCTTGTAGCTAGTCTGCAGCGGTGTGGCCTGGCAAATGATTAACCGCAGCTCTGCTTGACAAGCCTATAAATTAGAGGTCCGATCTGAATATGCATTGTTAGGTAAACAAGTGCTACCAAGAATAGTTTTCATAGCATTCAGTCTTTGGATTGATAATGTGGATTATCATAAAAAAAAAGAAAAACATACCAATTATAAGCTTGACAACACTGGCTATTAACTCTTTCCCCGACAGTGTTTTTTGTTTTAAGTTGCCAGCCACCGCCAACATTTTTAATCATTTTCACAAAAGTTTAATGGCACCCAGAATATTTATTGTATGAATATCTGAACATGCAATATGTTAAAACAAAGAACAGAGCCTCTGCTTTAAATAAAATAAAAAAACTTTTATTCTAGCTTCATACAATCTTTTTTTTTTATCAACACTTGATTTGGGTAGTTCATGAAAAACTAGAGGTCGACCGATATGGGTTTTTCACTGGCCGATGCCGATATTTAGAAATCAGGGCAGCCGATGGCCGATATATGATGCCAATTTTCTTTCTTTTTTTCCCATTCTCTTCAAAAAGTAGTTTGCGAGCAATGATGATGGCAGGGTACAAAGAAGTAATGGTATTAGTACCCAAGTTAGAGTAAAATACATGGCTCAAACTTACACCTGCTCAAAACAGTTCTGATGAGGCTTTTGTTTATGTTGCTGCGACCCAGTGTTCCCCAGACTGCAAATAATGCTCTGCCAGCAGAATGCGCTTTGTGGACTGGAGATATAGCAGTTTTCCCCGGCCAAGACTGTAAATCAAATAAGGCGCTGTCTCACAAACGCCTATCATGCATTACAGGAAAGACGAAATGAAAATGACATCGATGCTTTTCTGAAGACAGTCGGTTCTTTTCAAAGATACATTTAACAAAGTTCGTGTTCGAGAAGGAGGCGGGAACCGACGAACATTTACACACTTTAATAAAATAAACAAAGACAAAATGAAAGTAAAGCTGCAGCCCCTCGCGGACGACTGCCACACAAAATAAAGTCCAGGCCTGGTCCTCTCTCGTCTTTCTCTGTCGTCACTCCTCCTTTTATCCTTCCTGAGCTCCTCCGTGGGACTCGAGACCGATGAGTGGTGCAGGTGTCGCTCATTATTAGGGGTGTAACGATATATCGCAGTACGATATTTCGCGATGCAAAAATGTTACGATATGTATCGTAGACTGGTGGCGATACTTTTACGATATGACGGCAGTCTAATCCTATTGGTTGAGCTGCCGACGTGACCTACTCTGCAACAGCGTCGCGTGTGCTTTCCTCGCAGTTGCAGAAATCGCTTAAACTGAACATTAGTCGGGCAACATGAGTTTGGCTGAAACTGAAATTGAAGATGCCCCGTCTTATAAGTCCGACGTCTGGCAGCATTTTGGTTTTCCAGTCACACGACAGGACGACGGTAAAAAAATTACAGACAAAACACAAACTGTTTGTAAACACTGTAAAACAAGGCTGCCATACACAACGTCAAACACTTCGAATATGATGTGCCATTTAAAACGGCATCACAACAACAAACTCCTGCCACAAAAAGGGTGAAAGGAGGCCAAACATCTTTACAACGCAGTTTTGCTGCAACATGGTCTCAGTCAAGTGCGAAAGCTCAAGAAATAACCAGATGCATCGGAGTTTTTGTTGCAAGAGACATGAGACCATTTTCTGTGGTCGAGAATGTTGGATTTCGCGAATTGGTTAGCGTAATGGAGCCCAGATACCATATTCCGTCACGCCCGCACTTCAGTCAAGAGGTAGTTCTAGCCCTGTACTGCGAAGCTAAAGCAAAGGTGGTCGACGGTCTGAAAAAATCAGAGAATGTGGCAATAATGACTGATGGGTGGACTTCGCGGGCTTGTCAGAGCTATATTACAGTCACGGCGCATGTTATTACCACAGAGTGGGAAATTAAAAGTTTCGTGCTTCAGACTCGCCCGCTTTTTGAGTCACACACTGGAACTAACATAGCTGGAGTTTTAAAAGCGGCTATACAAGAGTGGGAGCTTGAAAGGGCTCCTCATAGTACTGCTGTTGTTACTGACAACGCATGCAACATGGAGGTGTGGCAGTGAGAGAAGCCGGGTTGTCACCGCATATTAAGTGTTTCGCGCACACATTGAATCTTGCATCGCAAGCAGGTTTAAATGTTTCTCGCGTCAGTCGCTTGCTTGGTTGCGTGAGAAAAGCCATGGCTTTTTTTCCACCGCAGTGCCACAGCAACAGCTGTGCTCGCGGAAAAGCAAAAGATGCTTGAGATCGCATCACAAAAGCTTATCATGGATGTGGTAACCGAGGAAACAGCTCCATTTAAAATTTTGTTCAGAATATCGTGATATGTATCGTATCGTGAACCCAGTATCGAGATGTGTATCGTATCGTGACCTGAGCATATCGTTACACCCCTACTCATTATCAATTACTTACTCCACCTCCGGCCTCGCTCCGTTCCTATGGCTCTTGGCCCCGCCCCCACTCGTCACATACCCCATCGCCCCTCGCAGGCCAGGGGGAACCCCCGAGACTGCGCTCTACTCCCCCTCCCCCCTCCGGGGGAGCCGATCACGGCAGCCATGGCGTACCTGGGGGTAAGAACAGACAGACGAGGCGAGAGAAACTGCGACGAAGGATGAGGATAGACAGATACGCAGAGAGGGTAGAGAGGAAAACAAAAAAAATTATCGTCCGTTCCCGGACAACACTGCCGCTCGGGTCCTCAACCGCTTGAGAGGCTCTCACTGCAGTGCCATGCAGGTACTGGACTCGTTTGTGGACCAGCCCACCACTCCTCTCCTCCGCCTCCTGGCGGACGGCGATGGCTCCTGTTGAGGGCAGCCGGCAGCGAGACCCCCGTTCCCTGCTCATCCCCAATCATGGCGGATGGCAGCAGACTCCGGCCTCCTGGCGAACGGGCAGACTCACGGACGGCAGCCACCCCTCCTCAACCCAGGATCGCGGCAGCGAGCTCTCCGTCCCACCTAGTCTTCCATAGTTCCAGCACCACCGCCTCGGGCCGCCACCGGCGGTCTCTCCTCTGTTTCCTTTGGCCCGACTCCTACAAGCAGCGCAATCCCCCCCCCTGGTCGCAGCGAGGGCTCCTGTGAACAGGCGTGCCCTCCTTCTTCCCGTGTTTCGGCACCAATGTAACAAAGTTCGTAGTCACGGGAAGGAGGCGGGAACCGGCGGATATTTAAAGAAAACTTTAATAAAATAAACAAAATGAAAGTAAAGCGGCAGCACCTCGTGGACGTCTGCCGCACACAAAACACAAAATAAAGTCCAGGCCTGGTCTTCTCTCGTCTTTCACTGTACTCACTCCTCCTTTTATCCTTCCGTAGCTCCTTCATGGGACTCGAGACCGGTGAGTGGCACAAGTGTCATGCATTAGCATTTACTCCACCAGCCTCGCTCCATTCCCACAGCTCTCGGCACCACTATTTCAATACTTCATATAACAAACAACCCTCGATGCTTTTAATTTGAAACGGAAGCGCTCTTTGATTCACTTAGTATAAATATGTAATTTTTCATGTGCTCTAAGTCACATGGCACTTACGCTTAGTGTTTGTGGTTGTCCTAAAGTTTTAATGCCCATGAGCCAAGATGTCATCTGCAGATGTGTTTTTCTGTCTTGAAATGATGGGATGCAAACGTATTGCCTTATTGAATGCTTTGGAGTGCTTAGGAAAAGTCGTCTGTATTGCTTACTTGTGTTGACTGTGCATTTTAAAGGGGCATATATGCTAGTTTTTAAAGATCATTATTTTGTGTATTTTGGTGTAACAGAATATGTTGACATGTTTTAATGTTAAAAAAACACATTATTTTTTAAATGCTGTACATTATTGTAGGTCCTGTATGCCCTGCTTTTCTCAAATGCTTCGTTTTCTACAAAGTTCCTCTTTCCGACAAGTGCAGTCTGCTCTGATTGTCCAGCTGACCCAGTGCATTGTGATTGGCCGTACACCGCAAGCACTCGTCGTAAATGTAACGCCCCTTACCATAAATCGCAAGCTTCATCTTTCAAAATAAATAGGGATGCACCGATATGAAAATTTTGGCCGATACCGATAACCGATAATCCTTTATTTTTGAAAGCCGATAACCGATATGTTGGCCGATAAATCTATATCCAAATTTTATATACTTTTTGAGAGCCTGATTACAAAAAAGGTCGCATCATTTAAAAACCACATCCCGAACACTTCAACATAAGCAACAGTATACGTTTTAAAAATAATTTTACTCTCCCATAACCAAATTTAGTCATAAAAAAGTCTTAAAAATAAATAAAATAATGCATAAATAATGCAAACAAGTCATTGGACATCATTACACGTGTAAAGAATCAAAATGAACGCGCAACCAATAAAACAGAATAGCCTCTGCACAGACAATAATTAAATGATTTTAATTACTAAACCATATTGCTGATGAAAATAATAATAGAAAAATACAAGTGGTTGTTATTATTAATAATGTATCAATGATTTTGAAAAAGTAACAAATTAATACCACTGTTTTAAAAAGCAGCCGTTGAGCTGCGCGTGCTGAAGATGAAGAGCTGAATGAACATGGTAAACAGAAGCGTTTTGCTGGCAGCTTATTTAACACAAGGAAATGCATCCTGAGATTAATATTAATACAACATAAACCTAATATTACAACTTATATATGTACAAAATGATGCAGTTATTGCGTGCTATAGTCAGAATGTGTGATCCTGTTGTGGATGCGCTCTTCCCATATCAACGTGCTGAAACACAGCAACTAAACCCATAGAATTCACAACGTTTTATTATAATAATTTTCTCATTAGAATGTTATATACACGACATTCCCAATCATAGTTATTAATGTTGTGCACTGCTGTTTGAGTGTATCACCTGTAAACTGAAGCGCTCTTTTAACTTAACCAAACGCATTCTATATGAGATAAATCAGATATACAATAAACACAATATTACAACGTACAAATGCACAAAGTGCAAAACAACAGCGCGCATCTGAATTGTCTCTGAAGGAAATAATGCATTATTGATCGGCTTTAAGATATCGGCCAAATTTTCTTATTGGGCCGATACCGATAACAGAAAAAATGAGCATTTATCGGCCGATACCGATATGGTGGCCGATATATCGTGCATCCCTAAAAATAAATGTAAAGACAGTAAATAATATCATTAGTTTTACCATCAGTTCAAGCAACAGAGTTGTGTGACAGACACAGTGATGATGCAGTACACAAGCCGCGTTTTTAGACACTGACTCTACTTGTAGATGTGACGCTGTCTCTCTCTCCCTCTCCATCTCTCAATCTCTCTCTCTCTCTCTCTCTCTCTCAATCCTTCTCTCTCTCTCCTCTCTCTCATCTCCAGTACACCTCCTCCTCCCACTCCATCTCTCTCTCTCTCTCTGCTCTCACTCACACACACACACACACACCGACACAAACTCCGCATTGAACGAGTCAATAGGCAAATACTTTAATAACAAAACAGTAGCTGATTCAGATGTGCCAGTTTGTCATAGCAAAGTCAGAATTACCTCATCTCCTTGGTTCACGAAACGGTCGTCCATAAAAGGCATTGCTGTTCTGTTGTAAGTCATCTTAAAGATTCCTAAATGCATCTACTTTCGGAAGGCCAAATAAAGTGCTTTTGCTTTCACCGAGAAACGCAGCGTCTCCCTGACATGGCTGCTTCAACACTAACTGCGGTTACTGAAACCACGCCTTCTTTCTTTGCGTGCACATTTGGGCGGCATTACGCAAATATTACCACATAGTGATGTAGACGTGTGGGGGCGTGTCAGAACGAGCCGTTTTAGGAGGGTGTGTTTGACTCTTAACTTTTATAAAGAATATCTCTGACATAATGAGACTTTAGTCTTTGCAATTTTACAGATCTTTTTTATGCACCAAGAGCTTGTAACACTCCAAAGAGAAAGGAAAACTTGAAATCGCATTATATGACCCCTTTAAGCTGGGATAGTAGAAAGAAATTTAACATTAACAAAACTACAGTACATCCTATACATTTAAACCAACCACTCCCAACCATTAGATCAAACAATTTGTTACTTAGAAAACATCTGAAGCATCATGTGGAGTAAAAACATTTTGTGGGCCCACCCTCATATGATGACTGTTCATTTCTCTACACACCGTGAATCTGTTGCTGTTGTGTTCTTTACATAGCATCCTAAAACAGAAAGGAAGATTTGTGACCACAAAGTTGTTAGTTTTTTTTTCTCCACCCTTAAAGGAAGTTAGACAATACACATGAAAGTTCATGTTCTTTCAACATGTCATTACTCTATACAGGGTGTGTTTTATTTTAAATTTACAGTCCCTTGATTGTTTGTCTTTGTCATAGTTTTTTTTTTTTTTTTTTTCCTTTCACCCTCTTAAAAAAATTAAGGTTCTCTGTTGTCATCTGTGCATACAGTCAGAATGGGTGAGAATAGCTTTACTGGCTTACTCCAGATAAGGGAGTTTCCAGAAGTTATGTTTACAGTAAGTGGAAGGACATCCTCCACTCCTTCACTTTCGTTTTTAAATAGATCATCCTCATCCAAGAATTATATCTTTCAAATTTAATTTGCACTTCCTCTTTAAACTTAACACATTGCACTTTGTGACATGCAAGATGAACTGCTATTTTGCATCACCGAGATGAAACCTGGCACAAGACATCTGCTAGCAAACAATGTGGAATAGGACAATTTCAGACCACTTTGGCGCCCTAGGCGAAATCCTTGTTGGAGATGTATGCTTTTGAATAGGATAATGATATGATTATTTAAATTTGGATACATTTTAAAATTTGTTCATGGTAACCTACCAAACATTTACGTTATTTTGCTGATGCCGTCATTCATTAAAACAAAAAAATGTCAATATACACTAAATAATGGTTAAACTGATAACATTTAAAAACATTCTAATGCTAATATTCAGCTGCTTAAATGTACTTTAACAAGTGGTGTTTTTTTGCTAAAATGCAATGTCATATGTTAATGTGTTTAAATGGTCATGAAACCCCAGACTACTTTTTCTGAGATTTTAGCAGAAGTGTTTGTGTTGTACATTATAGAAGACAATGTTAGCATCTAATAATTTTAACTTTTTGAGAAAACTGGTTAATTTTAAGCTTTTTTGCGCTATTTTCATCTTCCGGGTTTAAAATCTACATCGTGTTGACGTCACGATTTGTGTACTACTATAGTAATAGGACTATATATACATCGATGTACTATATATCAGTGTCTATTAAATTATTTATGAGACTGCGTGTTCTTATCCTATGAGAAGATGCTTTGCTTAATTATTCACAACAGCATGTGTTGATTTGCTATGACAGACGCTTCAGACTGGAGACGTATACATTAACTGAGAGAAACATTCAGAGGATCGAAGGAAGGAAGCATTTGTTTTTGCTTTGTATAATAGTTTCGGCATCCAACGCGATTCATTCCCATAGTGATGTAACCTTTTTTACAGCTCTGGACACAAGCCGTCCAACGGCTTATGAACAAGCAGAATAAGCCTAAAAATCTCCAGTGTTACATATACAGTGGGTACAGAAAGTATCAGACCCCCTTAAATTTTTCACTCATTTTTTTTTATATTGCAGCCATTTGCTAATATCATTTAAGTTATTTTTTTTTCCTCCTTAAGGTACACACAGCAACCCCATATTGACAGAAAAACACAGAATTGTTGAAATTTTTGCAGATTTATAAAAAAAAAAAAAATGAAATATCACATGGTCCTAAGTATTGAGACCCTTTTCTCAGTATTTAGTAGAAGCACGCTTTTGATCTAATACAGTCATGAGTCTTTTTTGGGAAAGATGCAGCAAGTTTTTCACTCCTGGATTTGGGGATCTTCTGCCATTGCTCCTTGCAGATCCTCTCCATTTCTGTCAGGTTGGATGGTAAACATTAGTGGACAGCCATTTTTAGGTCTCTCCAAATTGGGTTTAAGTCAGGGCTCTGGCAGGGCCATTCAAGAACAGTCACAGAGTTTTTGTGAAGCAACTCCTTCGTTATTTTAGCTGTGTGCATAGGGTCATTGTCTTTTTGGAAGGTAAACCTTCAGCCCAGTCTAAGGTCCTGAGCACTCTGGAGAAGGTTTTCGTCAGGATATCCCTGTACTTGGCCGCATTCATCTTTCCCCTCGATTGCAACCAGTCGTCCTGTCCCGGCAGCTGAAAAACACCCCCACAGCATGATGATGCTGCCACCACCATGCTTCACTGTTGGGATTGTATTTGACAGGTGATGAGCAGTGCCTGGTTTTCTCCACACATACCGCTTATAATTAAGGCCAAAAAGTTCTATCTTGTCTCATCAGACCAGAGAATCTTATTTCTCACCATCTTGGGAGTCCTTCAGGTGTTTTTTTAGCAACTCCTGCGTGCTTTCATGTGTCTTGCACTGAGGAGAGGCTTCCGTCGGGGCACACTGTGCCATAAAGCCCCGACTGGTGGAGGGTTGCAGTGATGGTTGACTTTCTACAACTTTCTCCCATCTCCCGACTGCATCTCTGGAGCTCAGCAACAGTGATCTTTGTGTTCTTCTTTACCTCTCTCACCAAGGATCTTCTCCCCGATAGCTCAGTTTGGCCGGACGGCCAGCTCTAGGAAGGGTCTGGTCGTCCCAAACGTCTTCCATTGAGATTATGGATGCCACTGTGCTCTTAGGAACCTTAAGTGCAGCAGAAATTTTTTTGTAATCTTGGCCATATCTGTGCCTTGCCACAATTCTGTCTGAGCTTTTCAGGCAGTTCCTTTGACCTCATGATCTCATTTGCTCTACATGCACTGTGAGCTGTAAGGTCTTATATAGACAGGTGTGTGGTTTTCCTAATCAAGTCCAATCAGTATAATTAAACACAGCTGGATTCAAATGAAGGTTTAGAACCATCTCAATGATGATCAGAAGAAATGTACAGCACCTGAGTTAAATATATGAGTGTCACAGCAAATTGTCTGAATACTTAGGACCATGTGATTATTTCAGTTTTCTTTTTTAATAAATCTGCAAAATGTCAACAATTCTGTTTTTCTGTCGATATGGGGTGCTGTTTGTACATTAATGAGAAAAAAAAATTAACAAATGATTTTAACAAATGGCTGCAATACAACAAAGAGTAAAAAATTTAAGGGGGTCTAAATACTTTCCATACCCACTGTATATGTTTGCGATGCAGAGGCAATGGCTGTGGTATTTATTTGTGTTTTTCACTCTGCTGGGATTGAAATGCAACTGTCTGAACCGGAAGCTTTCATTCCCCTCTTTTCCGCTCCGCGCGCATACACCCCCACTTTTTTTAGCATTTTTTTAAACGGTAGTGAGAACTAACCCGTGCTGAAACAGGGGGTTTCATACCCTATTAAAGGGGGTCATATGATGCGTTTTCATGTTTTCCTTTCTCTTTGGAGTTTTACAAGCTGATTGTGCATAGATAAGATCCCTGAAGTTGCAGAGACTAAAGTCTCAAAACCAAAGAGATATACTTTACAAAGTTAAGACTCTGCCACGCCCCCCTAACACAGCTCGTTCTAACACGCCCCCACATACCTACCTCACTATGTGGGAATATTTGCATAACGCTGCCCAAATGTTCACGCCAAGAAAGAAGGCGTGGTTTCAGTAACCGCATTTAGTGTTAAAGCAGCCATGTCAGGGAGAAGCTGTGTGTTTATAGGCGAAAGCAAAAGCACTTTATTTGAAAGTAGATGCATTTAGGAATCTTAAGATTACTTACAACAGCAACAGCAATGCCTTTTTATGGGACACCATTCGTGCACCTAGGAGAGGAAGGGTAAATTCCGACTTTTGCTATGACAATCTGGCGCTTCTTAATCAGCTACTGTTTTGTTATTATTTAAGTATTTGCTATTGACTGTTCAAAAGCGGAGTTTTGCGCATCGTGTGTGTGAGTGTGTGTGTGGTGAAGAGGGAGGAGCAAGCACGAGAGTCTGGAGGGAGGGAGGAGCAAGCGCGAGAGCGCGTCACATCAAAGTGGAGTCAGCTGTCTTAACCGTGGCTTTTGTACTGCAAACACATACCAGCTTCCTCACTGTGTCTGTCACGTGACTGTTTTCCCCTTTCGGGCTCTGTCTTTACATTATTTTGTATATATGATTCTATTTTAAAGATCATTATTTGGTGTAAAAGAATATGTTGACATGCTTCAATGTTCAAAAAAACACATTATTTTTCAAATACTGTATATTGTAGGTCCTCTATGCCCCGCCTCTCTCAAACGTGTCGTTTTCAACAAAGCCCCCGCCTTTGACAAGCGCAGTCTGCTCTGAATGGCCAACTGACCCAGTGCATTGTGATTGACCGAACAACACAAGCACACGTCGGAAATGTAACGACCCCTACCATAATTGCGAGCTTCAGCTTTCAAAATAAATGTAAAGACTGTAAATAATGTCATTAGTTCATCATCAGTTCAAGCCTGAAAGGGGAACAGAGCCGCGTGACAGACACAGTGATGATGCAGTGCATAAGCCGCGGTTAAGACAGCTGATGTGTTATGATTTCTGACAGGCAGTTCACTCGCCTGTGATGTGACCCTGTTCCCCTCAAACACACACACACACACCGCGTACGTCTGCGCTGCGCAAAAACAGCATTTTTGAAACGCAATAGCATCATATGACCCCTTTAAACTAATAACAAAACATACTTACAGTTGCTTATTCAGGAGCGCCAGATTGTCATAGCAAAGTCGGAATTTACCCTTTTTTTTTTATTTTTTTTAAATAGCCTTTGTGCACAGCCAGCCTTGTACTCTTCTAGGTTCAAAAAACTGTCATCCGTAAAATGCGTTGCACAAATTCGAACATCTGGGTTGTGCTGTTCTGTAGTAAATAAATCTTAACTAATGATTCCACATTGCATCTACTTTCGGGAGGCCAAATCAAGTGCTTTTGCTTTCGCACTGAAACACATGTCTCCCTGACATGGCTTCATCAACACTACTGCTGTTCCTGAAACCATGCCTTCTTTCTTTGTGTGCACATTTGGGCGGCATTATGCTAATATTTCCACATAGTGATGTAGACATGTGGGGGCGTGTTAGAATGAGCCGTTTTAGGTAGGCGTGGTTGACTCTTATTTTTTTTTATAAAGAATATCTCTTTGGATTTGAGACTTTAGTCTTTGCAACTTTACAGATCTTCTTTATGCACCAAGAGCTTGTAACTCTCCAAAGAGAAAGGAAAACTTGAAATCGCATCATACGACCCCTTTAAGGTTTATTGATGAAAAGTTGAAAGTATTTTGGATTCCTCGTTATGCATCTAAGTGCCTCCATCGCTCTGTTTCTGATACAGTTCACACCTTGGACCTTACATACCTTCATTTGTGTGTCCTTTCTCTTGGCAGTGGTGATATTTTTCCCTGTCTGTTTATGCACCACTGGCAAGGGACCAAGTATTTTCTCTGTCCTTTTCTGAGATCCTGTGCTGGCTTGTAGCCTGTAGCACTCTTCATGACCCCCTTATGTTATAACATGTCATCTGTTTTTTTTTTCCATCATGCACAGATGCATGGTGTTCCTGGAGCTATATTGCGTTACTCTGTCTGTCCATACTTCTTCATGGTGGTCTCATAAGTGTGCTGTATGATATCATGATATCTAATTGTATATTTTCTTTACTCTGAATCTCTTTCAGGAAAGTTATCAGAAAACGCATGCTTTAACTGCACTGCACTGCGGTTAGCCACAAACAGGTAAATGGAACCGAATATTAAATTGTAACTGGGTCAGTGACATGATTCTCTCTTTTTTTTTTTTCTTTTCTTTTGTCTGAATCTATTTGGAGAAAAGTGCAATTCATGCATACTATGGCTTGAATATATCTCTTTTATGATGAGCATATTTTTGGTTTCTAAATTTTATTTAACTTTTAATGATATAATTAACTAACATTGATAATAAGAAATGTTACTTGATCATCAAACCAGTATATTAGAATGATTTCTGACTGGATTAATGACTGCTGAAAATTCAGCTTTACTATCACAAGAATAACTGACATTTTACAATATATCACAATAGAAAACAATTTTATTAAATTGTAACAATATTACTATTAATGTAAATATGGTTGTTCACAGTATTACTGTTTTTATTGTATTTTTGATCAAAATAAATGCAGCCTTTGAAACGTATTTCAAAAACATTTTTGTTTTATTCTTTCAAATTGGATCTTTATTTAAAGGTTGTAAAAACTGTTTTTCAGCAGTCCCAGTGTTCTTGGAGGCAGCACCTGGCCTCATGCATCATCTGCCCTGTACCTTGACAGTTCATCAGCGCTTCAGCGCCGCTTGTCCAGGTCACCTCGCCTGTACTGTTCCATCTTAGTTCATGACCCTGTTCACACCCACTCCACATACCTAAGGACGCTAGCCTGGCCACAGAACACCCCGGTCCGGTGGGTACATACTACAGGCCCCCTCTATGATGATTCAAAGTTAGAGCGTTCTTTACGCTCACTGAAGGATCGGAATAAAAAGCTTGAGGAGGGTGGACCGGTGTACAGCCCGACGGTAGATGCCGAACCTGTGCGACGGACAATACGCCAACGTGTGATTGATGAGGTGAAGCACTACTATCATGGGTTCCGCCTGTTGTGGATAGATACGACTATCACCGTTCGGATGCTCTGGAGGGTGCTGAATGGACACATTCTGTCACGCCGCGAGAGGAGACAGGTAAACACTAGGGCTGTCAAGTGATTACAATTTTTAATCTAATAAATTACGCGATGTGGAATTAATAAATCAAATCAATGGCAGTTTGGCTTAGAAATCACCCCCAAACATATTTACAGCCCTTGTGTTATATAGTAGCTTTAGAAATTTTTTTTTTCTTTTTAAATTTTTGTGTGAACTGTCCCTTTAATTAGTTTTTTATTAAAGCTGCAGTCCGTAACTTTTTTGATTTAAAAATGATCCAAAATAAATTTTTGAGCAAGTACATAACCAGCCAGTGTTCAAAACTATCGCCTTTAGCTCAATTTAACAACGTTTAGCTTGTAATAAAGTTTTCTAATTTGAGTGGTACGGGTAGGTTTTCGCGGGAAATTCGAGCATGGCGCTGCGTCATTACGTTACGTCTGTAAACATAAAGAAGTTGTATCGGCTAGTATGCTATATCGCATGTGAGGATGCTGCAGGTGAAGGATCGTTTATAGCCTTTTCTCACAGCAGCCAGAATAAATGCGGATTGTAATCCAGAAAGGTCGAATTGGCACGGTTTGATGTGATATGAGCTAACAGATCTTTTGATTAAATCGCCATTGTTAGCTCGATTTATTGTAATGCTTTTTTCCTCCATTGATCAGAACAAAAGTGGCACTTGTTACTTACTTGTTCAGATGACATTCTCCAGTGAAAACTCTTATTTGGGTCATACTTTCAAGATGTAGAATCTGTGAATACAAAGTGCAGTATCCACACCGGTGTGGTGACTGACAGCCACACATTAGATTCATCCGCGCTGGAGCCTCAACTCAACAGACCGTTTTGAGGATATGAAACAGCGGTGTATAAGCAAGGTAATATGTGACAATAACGCTTCCAGCCTTCACAAAAAGCGGATCAACCACCCTTTAATGACTCATTGACTCATGAAGACATCATTCATTCATTCTTCAATTTGTTTCAAATGGCTATTCTTAGAAATGAAGTAAATGGCTCTCTTTATGAATGGGCCATTGAATCAATGGTTCACCTGATTCGTTTAAAACTAGGATTCATTCCGAAATTGTGGTTTGTTTGGAGACGTACACCAGTTCTGCTGTGGCTTTAATAGATATAAGTTTTCCTTGTTGGCAAAATGAGCATAAAACAGAATTTTTTTTCCCCCTTACCGAACTAATTACATTAACTCTGGATGCACGATATATCCGCCACCATATCGGTATCGGCCGATAAATGCTCATTTTTCTGTTATCGGTATCGGCCCGATAAGAATATTTGGCCGATATCTTAAAGCCGATAATTAATGCATTATTTCCTTCAGATACACTTCAGATGCGCGCTGTTTGTTTGCAGCCTTTTGTGCAATTGTACGTTGTAATATTGTGTTTATTTGATGTATATCTGATTTATCTCATATAGAATGCGTTTGGTTAAGTTAAAAGAGCGCTTCAGTTTACCGGTGATCATCTTTAGCTCAAACAGCAGTGCACAACATTAATAAATATGATTGGGAATGTCGTGTATATAACCTTCTAATGAGAACATTATTATAATAAAACGTTGTGAATTCTTTGTGTTTAGTTGCCGTGTTTCAGCGCGTTGTTATGGGAAGAGCGCATCCACAACATGATCACACATTCTGACTATAGCACGCTATAACTGCGTCATTTTGTACATATATAAATTGTAATATTATGTTTGTTTTATTAATATTAATCTCAGGATGCATTTTCTTGAGTTAAATAAGCTGCCAGCAAAATGCTTCAGTTTACCATGTTCATTCAGCGCTTCAGCTTCAGCACGTGCAGCTCAAACGGCTGCTATTTAAAACTGGTATTAATTTGTTACTTTTTCAAAATCATTGATACATTATTAATAATAGCAACCACTTGTATTTTTCTATTATTATTTTCATCAGAAATATGGTTTAGTAATTAAAATCATTTATTTGTCCGTGCAGAGGCTATTCTGTTTTGTTGATCTGTGGCGCATTCATTTTGATTCTTTACACGTGTAATGATGTCCAATGACTTGTTTGCATTATTTATGCAATATTTTATTTGTAAGACTTTTTTATGACTAAATTTGGTAATGGGAGAGTAAAATTATTTTTAAAACGTACACCGTTAAAACTAGGCTGCTAATGTTGAAGTGTTTGGGATGTGGTTTTTAATGATGAGAACTTTTTTTGTAATCAGGCTCTCAAAAAGTATATACAAATTTGGATATAGATTTATCTGCCAACATATCGGTTATCGGCATTCAAAAATAAAGAATTATCGGTTATCGGTATCGGCCAAAATTTTCATATCGGTGCATCCCTAACATTAACGCATTAAATCGACAGGCCTAGTAAACACACAATCAAATACTGCCGACACTCCAAAGGCTTTTTAAAGGATTGACACTAGTCAATGGTAGTGTGCTCAACATTTCAGTTGCATAAGTTCACAGAACAGAATGGTTCAATAAAGAAAAAAAAAAAAAATCAAAAACTGAAATAGATAACATTTAAAATTTACAACTTACAATTTTTCTATTTAGGCTACTATTTTTGTTATCTAGAGCTGATTATGTTTTAGGAACAGGGTCTTTGTCAAAGGGATCCTCATATTTGGGATTCTTGGCATCAGGAGTGTGAAAAACCCTGTTCTACAGTGTCTGAAGGATAGCCATTGGATGACCTGAGTTGATAGGATTGAACGTTCCCAATCAGTATTCCTCTGTTCTGATAAGTTTATGATAAATAACTGTACCCTGACTCCTGAAAGTTGCGTAGCAGCCAGCTAGTCAGATTAGAACTACCAATGTTTATACAAAAGTTGAACTCTGCTCAAATTTGTTGCATGTTAAATTGTTGTCAGTGTGAAGCCTCAAGGCTAAGACCACCTAATAAGCTTGTCCTTAAAAGAGTCAATGACAACATGTTTGCATTGAAATTTGGTAGTAATAAAGTAGCAATTTACGAAATGTTAGTATTTGCGATGAAACTTCCCACAAACACAAAAGGGTTCAAACTTGGGTCTTTACTTTTAATAGAAAATGCAAAGAAAACTGTCGTCATGTACCACTCTGGGCTTGTCAGTTGACCTGTCAGTGCTTATGTAGTTGTTCTTGGTGTGATGTAAATTGTTCGTCTGTCATTGCCCTGTGGATTTAACCCAGTGTAATGTAATTAAGTCGTGTATAGTAGGATTTGGGGTGGGTGGTTAGCATTCTTCCGTAGTTTAATCCCAGTCCTATAAAGTCTGACTGGATCACTTCTGTAGCTGAATGATTCAAATTAGTGCCATGCTGAGTCTTCAGAGAGCAGCCATTAGAGATTTCTCTAAGTCAGGTGATAGGGGAGAACCAAAGAAACTTAACAGCTCAATGGGAAATACTGAAGAGTCTGAGGCATTAGGATATAAAAACTTGAAATAAATTATATTTTCAAAATATATCGAAATAGAACACAGCTATTTTAAATTGTAATAATTTTTCATTATATGACAGATTTATTGTATTTTTCCAATAAATGCAGCCTTGGTGAGCAATAAGAGACTTTTAAAACATTACAAAAACTTACTGACCCCAAACTTGCTAGTTGTAAAGAACAAGGTTCCTGCTCATCTGTATTAGATTTGAGTTTCACTCACACAGAATGATCGCAACTATCAACATGTATTGCGTATATCGTCTCTGATGTTAGCATAGTGGCTATGCCTTCCAACATCAAATTCTCAGACAGTTGGCATGCCTCGGTCTGTTGTAAAGTGACATTAAGGGAAGCTATACTTAACCATTGGAGGCCTACATTGCGTTATAGTCAGTATAATCCTGGAATTGAGCAGGCTTTGTGTCATCTGTCACTCTCTCAGAAGTGACGTACGTCCTTGGTTGCTGGGATATAATGGCCCAACTTATCACTACCATTTCCTATCATTCTCCACGTCATGGCAATAGTAATGAGAAGGGCTGTTCTGGTTTTACCTCTCGGTGACAGTATACATGAAGCCACCAGAGATAGAAACACCCCTTAAAAATTTGGGTCCTGGCAAACATTTTGAAAAACATTTGTGACGAGCAGTCATTGTAAACTTAGGTTTACTAGGCAAGTGTCACTCTATTATTGCGCTTATAATAATTTATTTATTTCCTAAGCCTTGTGTAAGATTTTCTCGGAAGTTTTTTTTTGTTTGTTTATTTTTTTTATTTTTTAAACATTGGGTTCAAAAACATCTTACAGCTTTTAGAATAATCAGGTTTGGCGATAGGTCAGGTTAGTTGTTTCAAGGCTTACTGCGGTGTTTTTATGTTGTGAGCTCTGTAACATTAGCATTGTGAGCTAATATGCTAATGCCTCTGCCTAAGCTAGCATCTGTTGCACCTCACTCGCGCTATTATGCTGACTGTTTCATTCTTAATCTGCCTATTCCAACTGCCCGCACAGCCCCCCGTGGGTTCCTTTTAAGCTTTGATGTTCAAGTCATCAACCCTTCCCCAAACCCTTGTCTGCTATTCCCAGCCACTCCTTGGGAATGCCTTCACTCTCCATCACCACTCACTCGTCCTGAAATATTCACCATCCAGCGCCACAGCCTGTTAAGCTCTCTCCCCCTTGGCTCTCTATACTCTATCTCTCCTATTCTCTCCTCTTCTCTGGCTCTCTCTCTCTCTCGATCAGTATCCTCTCTCTCTCTCTATGACTGTGCTGATATAACATGCAAATGGGACCCAAAACAAAGGTCTTTTAAGGCCTGCCTGGTTTAAATTCTTCCCTATAGGACCGCTGACACACAGGTGGAATAAGGGGAGCAGGGACCCCTCTTAAAAAGCTGATGCTCCTTTGTTATCTAACCTCTCATTTTCTGAATTCATCATGTTTACTCAACTATATATTAGATATTGGCATGGGGAGTGGCTGCACTGATGGCTTGACTTGTCTCTGGTGTTATCTGCTCACTCCCATTTCAAATAAATTTTATTTCTTGTTTTGTTTTTATTTATTTATTTTTAAATTGTATCTTGTTTTGTTTTATTGTACTTTACCTGATATCTTTTAACTTTCAAATTTTATTTATTTTTTTTACTTTGCAGGAGGAGTGAATCATGCATAAACGCATCCGGGTTATGTTTCACACACACACAAAAAAAAGGAAGTTAGCATTAACATTTTTAGTATTGTAAATAATTATACCGGTAATATATAAAAAATACCGGTAATATAATTATTGTAAATAATTATATTACCGGTATTTTAAAAACATTTAAGGCATTTCAACAAACACGATGTACAAGTGCTTCATAATTTAACTTTTGTATGACTAATGATTTTGATTTTTTTTGCTTTTGGTTTTACATTACATTAATGGGAATTGATGGAGATGACACTGAATGTCCTTAATTCTCATGAAAATAATGTAGCAATGTAGAAGATCTTAATGGCTTTTTAAGCTAAATAAGCTTCTTCCACTTGATTTTGGGGTGAAATAGGAGCAGGACATGAGGTTCTCGACAGGTTTTGTGAGATTCACTCAAACAGTAGAGAGGAAAATCGGCAGCTTTAGAGAGAACTCTTCACTCTGTGAGTTTGAGCTTTGAGCTCTAATTTTGCTCCCTTATGTAGTCCTGACAGAGCAGATCACCCTGTAGAATCAGTTCTTAGTGCCTCATGACAAGGATTTCAGGGGTTTTACTTCTTAACATTTTTATTTCTAGAGATTAGATTTTCCACCACTGATCAATAATTGCATTTCATCACCAAAGCAGCAATCTGCTGACATCACTGCCTATGTCATGTTAATTGCAGTTCCTGAGGACGTGTGCAGATGTCTTCCGGCTTCTGCCCTTTCTGGTCTTTATCATCGTTCCATTTATGGAGTTTCTGCTTCCTGTTGCACTGAAACTTTTCCCTAATATGTTGCCGTCCACCTTTGAGACACAGTCCAAAAAGGTACGCCGACCTCTCGATTTTTAATCTATAAAGACCTTAATTGTATTTCTGTCCTAGTCACACCTCTTATGCCTCTACTTATACAATACTTATACCAAACCTATTTGTCCTCATATCATATATCTCTCTCACACACACTGTCTTTGTGTTTTGCAGGAGGAAAGACTAAAGAAGGAGCTGAGAGTGAAGTTAGAGATGGCCAAGTTCTTGCAGGACACAATCGAGGAGATTGCACTAAGAAACAAAGCAGCCAAAGGCAATGTGACTGAGGAGTTCTCCACTTTCTTTCAGAAGGTAGATCATAGTCACATGCTCAGAACTCATCCTGAAAAAACAACTGTACTGCTGCTCCAAGTGATTCAAAACACAGCTCTGTATTGCCCACATGTGGTGATGCTTATGAAATGCTCTTAGATGAGACGTTACTCTTAAGCACCATGAATGAGAGCTTTTTTTGAACGAGAACTCTCTCTCTCTCTCTCTCTCTCTCTCTTTCTTTCTCTCTTCCTTTTCTCTCTCAGATCCGAGACTCTGGAGAGAGACCCAGTAATGAGCAGATCATACGCTTCTCTAAGTTGTTTGAGGATGAACTGACCTTGGATAATCTGACACGACCGCAGCTGGTGGCACTGTGCAAACTGTTGGAGCTGCAGTCCATCGGCACCAACAATTTCTTGCGCTTTCAGCTCATCATGAAACTCCGAGCCATCCGTGCAGACGACAAGGTTAGAACCTGTCCTTTCATCAGGAAGATGTGGTTGTCAGAGAATCAGACCTTTGCATTGTTTTATTTATAACAGTTGTATGTCATTTTTTACAGTAAAATTTAAATACAAAATACAGGTAAAATATCTATTTTAATATATTATTGTTTAATAAACAATCCATGTATAATGTATTTAAGATATGAAAAATGTTGTAAGTACTGTTAGACCAGCAGATTTTTATGAATATTACTCGGTTTCAGTGTCCAGGATCCTTCCAAAATTTCCTCAGTTTTCATTATCATATTGAAAACAGTTTTTTGCTTAATGTTTTTTGTGTGACGCGTTGTTTTAAGATAGAAGTTCTACAAGAATAGCATTATAAGTGAATAGCAAATCTTTTGTGAATTAGAACGTCTTTACTGTTCCCCCCCCACTTTCATTAAAGTGTTTGTGAATGGCTATTGTATATACTTATATTTTTTTCAACATAAAATTTGTTTCCGTAGTGACCACACGGCCTGTTTAAACTTCAAAAAGGAACCCGCAAACATAGGAAACACCATAAAAAGTAGTTATTATATCTATGTCGTATTATTTAGTGGTATACAATTCGAGGAAATTAAACATTACTGATCGTATCGGCACCAGCAATTTCATATCAGACTAGCTGATTTTCTTTGCATGTGTATGTGGTGATTGGAAGCTGCTAGCAGAAGAAGGAGGGACAGTCCTTAAGTACCCGAGCGAGTCAGCATTCGTGGAGAGGGATGAGAGTCTGGGTGGTGACCGAGGAGAGCCGATATAACAGCTTAAAACAGGTAACCAATGCTGCACTTTCCCTAACAATCATTACTCCTAGTAGGAATGTAACGATTCACTCAACTCACGATTCGATTCACGATTTTGATGTCACGATTCGATTTTCTCACGATTTTATTAATTTTTTTGACAAAATGAGATTGAAGACATTATACAGTAAATAAAAAGGTGTCGTTTTATTAGGCTATTGCTGCACATTTCTCTGTGAAATTGAAATATAGGGAATGCACCGATACTACTTTTTCCTTACTCGCCCGATACCGATACTTTTATTTTTGGTGCTTGCCGGTACAGAGTACCGATACCAATATTTTTCTTGCATTTGTAAACTTTTTAAATATTGGGTACAGAAACCAAAGAGTATGTATAATGTTGTTTGGTTAACTTTATTTATCAAATAGATAGTCAAACCAAAATTTATTTAGACACCTTCAACTTTTCTCACCGTACAACGTTGATTTGCTTATGATTCTTCGAAATGTAATAAAAATAGACAGACCGGATTTAAACTGTGTCAGACAAATCTCATCTTGATAAATGTCAGAATAACTTTGCATTTTCCCACGGCTTTAGGTTTAACTTTCGCCAGAACTCGTTTATCTTTAAATTTAAGTAAATTCTTATAGGTGACTGGCCCCTATAATTGTCTTAATTTCTGATTAATTTTAATCCATGATCCGTGCTAAGTGAGACGAACATCAATACACGATCACACAAAGTGCGCGCACTCTCTCATCTCCCTCCTCCTACCGTTAATAACTGCGTTGTGTTATCACACTATTGACATATCCGACCGAACTACAACTTTCCAGTGATGTCTGTGAGAAAAATAAATTCACTCGACAAGCTTGCGCATCTGCACCGCCGCACGCTCAATCCACTCAGCAAGCTTTGCTTACCGCTGAACGCAATCCCTATACAGGCCTTAATACTGGAATATTTTATATCCCTATGCATACATATACTTCATGACATATTTAACTCTCTATATCTCCATTCTGCGGTCTGTTGTCTGTGTTTCTTCTTTGGTCGATATGTCACTTTCACATGCCTGTGTGGTATCGGCATTTGGTATCCGGCAGTTTAAACCGATAACTCGTACAGGTCTTCATATCGTGCATCCCTAATTGAAATGAACAAAACTAAATTGAAATTTTAAAACAAACCTCAAATCAAACAAGTTACACAATTAAAAGAAATCTCTTAATATGAACAAACTAAGGCTTTGTCTGTGCTCTTTCCATTTAAAATTAGAGGCAACCACTGGATTGTAATCATGATCCAAACAAAGGTACATGCAGCATGAGTAGTTTTTAATCTAAATTAGACTGTATAATTTCGAAATTTGAAGCAAATTCAGAATGGTCTGACTTCAGTTTTGTGAAACTATACTACATAAAACATCTGAACGAAACAGCAGACGAGCTGAATGAGACGCAGATTCACTCTCTGACAGCAGGTGGTGCTTATGAACAGCAATGATACAGTGTTTCCTTGGTTACCGCTGTAAACAAAGCAGAGCTGCACTTATGAACGCTACTTTAAATATGCATTGTTCAGAGGCAAGATTAAAAGAAAATACCACGTAAACTTGTCTAACGATTGTTATTTCCCCTCAGAGATGCATTCATATAAACTCCTACTCCAATTGTATCGCGATTTGTTTGGCGTCTCAACCGATTTGAATAGTCACATATTTGAATCGCTTTTCGACTGGCTTGCGGTTAATCATTACATCCCTACTTCCTAGTAATGCATCTTCTCATCGTGTGTTTCACATTTCTGATCATATCAGTGGTTGGAGCTGCACCTCAATCAGCACATCCCTACATCTCTGCTGCTGCTGTCCCGAGCCATGTTCCTGCCAGACACGCTGTCCCCTACAGACCAGCTTACAACTACACTACAGAACCTGCCAGAGATTGTGGTATGTACTGCACAATATATATAATATTTTCAATAAATGTAGGTTAGTTTCACCAAAAATGTTTAGTTTTATACATGTAGCAAGTGCTTCAGATTTATGTAATGACAGTGTGTTGTTCATTTGTGCATTCACAGACTAAAGAGGCACAGATGAAGGTGGCAGAGCTGGACTTTTCTAAAGTGGATAACAAAACCAAGCTGGAGGCCACGCTACAGGAAGAGGCAGCTATCCGACAGGAAAACAGAGAGCGGGAGCTGGAGAGATTGTCTGATGCTGCAGAGAAAGAAAAGGAACAGGCTGCACGGGTCATTAGTCTCTTTCAGTCTGACAGTGATTCCAGTATCATACCTGTAGTATAGTTTAAATGTTCATGGAAGGTTTTATATGTGTTTCCAGGAGGCCGAGGTGGTGGAGATGGAAGCAGAACGACGTGTGGATGCAGAACATGCTCTCTCCAGTGTAGACGTGGCCATCCATTTAGAAACACTACGAGATACTGCACCGGTGCTGGAGGGTATTAATGTCAGAGATAGTCACACACACACACACACACACACACACACACACACAAAACAAGAGGTGAACGGAAAGTTTTCTCTCTTAAATCTAAATGAACTCTGAATATGTATAAAATAACTTTTATTAAACATTAACAAGAAATAAAATCAAATACAAAAATATTTATATGAAAACTTGACTCAAAGTTTCCTGACATTTGTGAGGAACTTAAATGTGCAATATGGTTGCAAAATTGTGTCAGCAATTATTATTATTTTTTTTTTTTTCGTTTTATACGATTAATACTCAATTCACAATTTTAGCATTAAAATTAATCAAATTTGGACGAAGTCTTTACAATGTTAAAAAGTGCTGTTCTGTTGCTTCTCGTATTCATTAGAGGAATCCGGAAAAAAAGGTTTCATGATTTCTGTGAAAATATTAAGCAGCACAACTGTTTTCGACATTGATAATAATAAGATGTTTCTTGAGCACCCAAATAGGCATATTAGAATGAGGAACAAATTACATTTCAAAGTATATCAAAGTAGAAAAAAAGTTAATTTTAAATTGTAAAAATATTACTGTTTTTACTGTTTTTATCAAATAAAGGCAACCTTGATGAGCATAAGAGGCTTCTTTCAACCAATTTAAAAAATCTTCCGGACCCCAACTTTTTGAAACACTTATGTCTTTACTGATAATGTGTCAAGCGTTATAAAATAGTGTTTGTTAATGAGTAATGAAAGCTATTATAAAGTGTTTTATAACCCTTTTAAGGCAAGTCACGTGAAAGTATAGCCCCATTCTGCTTGAATTAGGAAAATCTGAAACATCCAATGCTGTTGAATGTGTTGATATATTTGATGCATAAAATAGTTTTGTAGTATAAATAAATTTTTTTTTAGCTGAAATCATTTGTGACCCTGGACCACAAAACAAGTCATAATTTTTCATCTGAAAGCTGAATAAATATGCTTTCCATTGAAGTATGGTTTGTTATGATAGGACAATATTTGGCCGAGATACAACTATTTGGAAATCTGGAATCTGAGGGTGCAAAAAAATCTAAATACTGAGAAATTGCCTTTAAAGTTGTCCAAATAAAGTCCTTAGCAATGCATATTACTAATAAAAAATTAAGTTTTAATATATTTACAGTAGGAAATGTACAAAATATCTTCATGAACTGAATCTTTACTGTGAGATCCTAATGATTTTTGGATAAAAGAAAAATCAATAGGTTTTGCCCCTACATTATTTTTTGGCTAGTGCTACAATATACCCCAGCGACTTAAGCTGTTTTTTGTGGTCCAGGGTCACATTTAATAAAAAATGGTCCAGCTAATTCACTTCTCTGACTTGATTTTGTTGTACAGCAGAATTTTGGACGGTCATGTCACAGGAACTGCTCTTTCTCTGTTTTTGTGTGTTCTGTATCATTTTGCGTGTTTATTTCTTCAGTTTGAGCAGTGGCAGAGGTATCTGCATATTCAGGTTAGATGCTGAACTGCTCCCCTTTTCATGTGGTTATACCTGTATCCTCCTTTCCACTTCACCCCGACTATTCCTTTATAAGTATATGTCTGTAGCACATTGCATATGAAACATGCAGCAAATCCTCATGTTGCTCAGAGACCCACTGAATTAACCTTACAATGCTTTTCAGTCGGTTTTAGTGACCTTTCTGTAATCACCTTTTTTTGTATGGGAAGACCTTCCTTTCCTCTGACTGATCCTCTTATAAAAGAACAACCTCTTTATGTCTCTGCATCAGAGTTGGGGTGTAATTAATACTCTTTTCGAAAGTGTGACGGTAGTTCAACTGTTCTCAAACTAGCGTCACTTTTACAATAAGTTACACAACCGTTCAAAAGTTAAGGGACCGTAAGATGTAGATTGACAAAGCATTACATTGCTGATTTCGTTATATTGTGTTGTCTTGCAACAGAGCAAGCTGAGACAATAATCAAATGCACCTAGCTAGAATATATCTGTAGTACTGAGAGGTCTGATTCATTTTAGCGAATCAATTTGTGCAGGCAGTTCATTATAAAAAGAAGGGGAAAAAATCACTGATTCATTATGTGCCTTTTGAGTAATTTCAGTGCAGCTGATTATCATTGTTACATATTCAAATCAGTTATATAAATTAGAGTATGATTTGCTTTTACCGTAATTTTTTCCGGTGTTAGGCAGTCTAATCGAAATTCTCAATTTTAGTGACAAATAGTTAATCAAATTATGTATTAAGATATGTATTTATATAGTGTAATAAGTTGCTTTTTCTTAACTTAGACAACGTTAGCTTTACTGTAGTTTAACTACTTTAAATCATGAGTCATATCTTGAACATTGGTTACTGTAGTGGAGTCATCCCTATAGTGAACTAGCAGACAAGACTTTGGAATAGATGATGCTATTTAGTGATTTTATTTGGAATACTAACTTTAGCTGACTAAATAAGTTACATGGAATTTCCATTCATTTTTTTGTTTTAAAAAAAAATTTTGGGGGGGGGGGGGGGGGGGGTTTTTTTTTTTTTTTTTTTTTTAATAAATATTATATTTCCTCATTAAATTTGTTATAGATTTTGATCCATTTCCAGAGCTAGCATCTAACCCGCACCAAAATGTTAAATTCACCACTGATTCACAGGTTCCCCAACTCTGCTGTGCATGTGTGTGTGTGTGTGTTACCTGGAGAGTGTTGATGGACACTGTGTGTGTGTGTGTGTGTGTGTGTGTGTGTCATTTTTCAGGGAGAGGAGATCACTAAGGAGGAGAGTGACATGCTGAGTGACGCCTGCACCAAACTTGAAAGGGCAAAAAATCTTCCTCACCAAAGAGAAAGAGGAGCTGGCGACCTGAAGGATGATGTGCAGGAGTACAGCGAGGTGCGTAACATAAACCAATGGTCCATTTTCATTTTTTGTCATAAAAATGTAAATGTTATAGCCATAGTCTCTACGGACCTGGAGTAATCACAGAGCGTCCAAAACAGGACAGGAGAAAGTGGTGGAGGAGTCTAAAGCAAGTCAGCGTCTGTCGAAGCGGGTCAACCGCATGATTGGCAGAGTGGATAAGATAATCAACGAGCTGGAGAAGGACAAGATGGTGCTAGACGGGACCGATTGGGAAAAGAACCCACACCCAACAACCAGAAAAACAGTGACCACACCACCAATTGGGTAAGAGATCTTGATTTGCATGAGTTTTGCTGTTCGTATGGAATTGGTTTAAATGGTGATGGTGGTTTCTGTGTGTGAGTGTTTGTGTGTCATCAGTAATGCATGATGGGATGTTGCAATCGGCACAGTAAAATGGTGGTGGAAGAATAAACGAGAAGGGTTCCCAGTCCAATTAAAAATAATTTTTTGTTGTTTTTTTAGATTGTTCTTTGAGAAACATAGTGACTTGCCAAGGTAAGGACAGGAAAGACCTCTCGCCTTTCGTTTTGTTTTCTCATCAAAAGCATTAACTTAAAAATATGGACTAAACACCATATTTTTTCAACCAAGTAGGTCTGAGGGAGGTCTGAAGTGTATTTTTGTGAATTTTTTTTTAATATTTTAATCAATCAGTAGTCTGCTTGTCATTTCCTTTATTAGTATTTCTTTAATTAATGCCGGTTATTGTGGATAATCAATTGTGGGATTTAGGATTGTGCTGTGAAATCTTGTTCACTCTTGTTCTCAGTGCTGCAAGTATAAGATGGATCGCTTATTTTAAGGCCTTTATTTTTGTCTTCTGTGAAACTATAGTTACGGCTTGTATGATTTAGTCAAAAAATTCTTCAAGATTAGTGAATCATTTTCTCATTAATGACTCCAAAACCTCTATTCTGGGAACTCTGCACGACTGTCTTGGCATGCGATTGGTTGATCCGTGAATTTACTCGTCCTCCACCATTTTACCCCTTGTGTTATCAAGTAACCGTTCCCTGTATGCAGTTTGTTCCTGTCCTACAGGGAGAATCTGATAAGCATCAATGAGCTCATTGGAGTCATGAAGCAGATCCAGAACATCCCTGAACACAAGCTGCTCAGCATCGCAGATGCACTCGACGAAAACAAAGATGGCAAGATAGACATTGATGATGTCTTTAAGGTAACAAGATGGGACTTCTTTGGTCCCTCATTGATTTCAGCATTATAGTTTGACGTTGACATTTATCTGGTCTGTGTGTGTTTGTGTGTTAGGTGGTAGAGCTGATCGATAAGGAGGACATCGATATCTCCACCAACCAGGTGGCAGAGATCATGGTGATGCTGCAGAAGGAGGAGAAGCTGGTGGAGAAGGAGAAAGCCAAGGAGAAGGTCGAGAAGGAGCAGGCAGCTAAAATTCAAAACTAGACCTTCTGTGTAGGGAATGGAAAAGATCCTGAAGCTTTTCAGGTTCATTAATATGTGTTCAGAAGCTTCAGACTGAGACTGAAATCAGTGCTGACATGACATACAGAAGAGCCACAAATTAAACATTTGTTCCCTTGTTTAGGTAAATAATGCCCACAGTTGAACTAAATTAAAAGGAGGGAATGAACAATGAAGTCGTGTAAATGAATTCTTAATTCATGGCCATCATATCTTTTATTTGTCATGTTCGAGGCTCCGTAAATTCAGAGATACATTTTGAAAGAATATTTGTTCATGTATTCTCAAAAAGACCCTCTTAAAGGTGGAGTGTGTCATTTCTGGCACAAAACGGACTGTTTGTTTGAGCGGCCTTGTTGAGCTGGACATAACATCAGTGCAACCAATAGCATGAGTTTGGGGTGGAAGTATCCTTGTGTCACAGAAATTGCGCACTTCATCTGTAAGATGCAAAAATGTATTCGTGGAAAATGAAAACTTTATTATTCTCCTAATCTCACACCCTGGCAGTGATGTCATTTCCTGTGATCTGAGGACATCTCCTGTCTTTGCACATCACATCACCTGTCACCATCATTCCACTACTCATCCAGTTTTATTCCGTTGCATTTTCATGAGATTCTTGAATGTCGCTCAGAAGATGTTGATCCAAAGAAGCTGATGTTATGCTTGTACATACACATTCAAGCCACCAAGCACTGCGGCTTTTGTCACACAGCAAAGTCTTTAGTATTGGGACGTATCGCTTCAGCACTTGAGCTTTATTCAGGGCAGGAGCTTTTGTACAGACTTGAAGATAGTGACTGAGACAAATTCAGTTTTTGATGTTTTTTATTTTTTATTTAGCTTTTATCTTGGATTGATTTCAGCATCACATTTACATTGTGGCCTTAGTAATCAAATTCTCTTGTCCAATGTAAGCTCAAGGGATGAAATTTACATAATATAGCTATATTAATATTTAACAGTTCGTCAATGCTAATATTTGCATTGTACACTAGCAATACATTTCTGTGCAGTGGGCATCTCTGTTAGCTAGCGTGGGTTAAAAAAAGATAAAGTGTGTTTGTGAATGTTTGTATGTGTGAAAGAGTTCTGCTGGGTACCTGAAAGGGAAAAAATGGAGGTCAGTGCAGACAGAATCAGGGTACGGCTCAGCCATACAATCATTGTGACCAGGATGATCCCTCACTCCTTACACGGAGAGAGCGGCAGCAGTTGTTCTCATTGCAAAGCACCTACACAAACTGGAATGTGTCGATCAGCATGAGACTCAAATGCTCACTGGTAGCATAGTTTCACAGGGCATATAAGGCAGGGAATACATCATCTTAACCCTAAACATGTCATAGTGAAGGACCGGCATGTCTAATCTCAAAACACTTTCTCTGCTGTGTCTCAGACAGAGTTTGGGTGCCTATTTCACATTGTGTCCCTTAAAAGGATAGTTCACCCAAAAATGAAAATTCGGTCATTATTTGTTCACCCTCATGTTGTTCCTAACCTGTATGATTAACACAAAATGAGATGTTTAGCAGAATGTTCACGCTACTCTGTTCCACACAATAGAAAAAAGTCATAAATGTTTATAAGCACATGAGTGTAAGTAAATGATGACAGAATATTTATTTTTGGGTGAACTGTCCGTAACTTACCTAGGGGACCCTTAAATTACAGTAACAAAATTTAGGCCTTATATATTTTCATGAATTAGTATTACTATACCGTATGATAGAAAAAGTTTGTGTTTGTGTGTGTTTTTTTTTTTAAAGAGCAAGTTTTATGCTGACGTGTAATTGCACTATAATTATTGAGAGCTTTATTTTTTCCCATTTTTGGCTTGTCGATCTAGACTCAGGAAGATGCATGTAATGTCTGTATTTGCACACAGAGATATTTTGAGGAAATGCACACTTGAATTTTTTTTTAAGTGTTTGATGGGACAAAGTGTGAATATTGTAGAAAGGTATAAAGTTACCTTGCTTATTGTGTTTTGTTTTGCGAATATTTTTTATTTTATGATTTCTTTTTTTTTTTTTTTTTTTTTGATTTCTTCTAAATTGAATTAATTTCTAAAAGATGGACATGTGCTCATATAAGTGACCACAGATGGAAGGGAGTAAAGACATCATGTAATTGCCATAGGAAACTAATTTACTGCTTAAGCTAATTTAAATGGATGTGATTTATTGTTTTCCCACTTTAAGGTCTGTACATTGTGTCTTTCGTGGTATTTTCTTGACTATCCTGCATTTTAGAGGTTCAAAACCTAAATACTGTTACGCTAGTTAAATTGTAGACTGAATAATGGGTGAAAATGAGAGCGATGTGCAAAAATGTTTTTGTAAACCAGTATGACGTAAAATAGGAATTTTGTTTTATTGTTCATACTACCTATGTTAATATACTATTTACATACAAGTGGTTCCAAAGTCAAATAAAATGAACTGATCTTTAAGTTGTATACAATTTTTTTTTCTTTATTTTTGACTCAAGTCCATGTGCATCTTCATGTTTCATATATCTTTTTGTCTTACTTTTTTAACATTTAATTGCTTTAATGCCTTTTCCCCTCCATTGCATTATTCACCTATCACTGACAGCATGAAATCAGATCCAACCTGTCTTCTCTGTAGTAATGATTCAATTAATTAATCTGACTTTTAATTCAAGTGTAACTTTAAATTCATATAGTTATAATATGAATTCAAGTGTAAGTGTGGTCTGCTTACACTAGTACACAGAGAACACAGATTTACAGTCAAGTTTTTCTCAAATTTTTTTTTAATTTAAATTTTTTTTTTAATTATACATAAAACCGTCATAAATACTCTTTGAACAGCTTCTGCTAAAGTGAAAATAGGACTACGAGACAATAGTGAGAGGAGAGTCTTCTGAGCTTTTAAAGCACACTTAAACTGAACTAGACTAGTGAGATGAAATGGCACAGAAGTCCAGTTAGACTACACTGTGCTGTGTTTCTGTATTTTTTGGGAGATGATTTTAGGAAAGAAAAGATATGTTTAAAGATACACTTTCAAATTGAATTGAGTTCTTTTGCTATGCGTGCACAATTCCCTGTCTTTCTGATTAAGAGATTGAGAGTGCCTTGTTGCATTTGAGGCTGCAAAAAGGTATTTGGAGCATTTTATTATTATTATTATTATTAATACTAATTTGAAAAAGGCTTGCTTTTGACCTTCTCTCATAATGCAACATAATTTTTTACCTGGAAAAACAGAACGTTTTACCTGGTTTGTTTAATAACTTGACTGGTATGGATTTTGTCTAACGTTTAAATGTAATATTTATAGATGCAAGTCTTAGAGTGATAAAACATTTAAGTTATTCATGATAAGATTGAGTAAAAAATTGCTAAACTTTCCAGACCACTTGGTGGCGCTATAGTCTTACAATAAAAGTAATCACAGCCACATCAGCATGTCTCTATTTGAAGCACTGCAATGCAAGACGTTATTCATTAAGTCTGTCAAACCCAGTTTGGTGCATCAGCTGAATGCTAATATTATGTTATAGCACCAGTTGAGAATACTATGTGCATTCATATAAGTAGACCATACACTTTCAGAAAAAAGGTGCAAAAGTTGTCACTGGGGCGGTACCTTTTAAAAAGATGCTAATGTGTACATTTAGGTACTAATTTGTTCCTTTTAGGGGTAAATAAAGTGTACCTTTGGAAAAAGCACCGCTTTAGTGACCACTTTTGTATACAGTGTATATAGTGTAAGACATCTGACAACAGACTGTCACAAGTCTACCATGTTAGCGCTGGTTGATATACACAACCACTGCAGTTTATAATAAGTGTCTTAAATTCAAACAGTCGGACACCCAGACTAAAAAATGACTTGAAATTATCCCATCTACAATAATAACCTGTGAGAACTTGAAGTGGGCTGAATAGCTGGAGGGAGAGTCACAGTAAATGATGTTGCCTGTAAGTAAAGCTATGTGGGCTGGTAAGAGGACACTGCTCTGTGTAAGAGGGCTTCATGTTTGTGCTGACACCTGACGTTCAACAGCTCTTCTCTGGCCAGCCACTGCAAGAGTTTGTATTTTAGGTGTGTAGCATGGTGAAAAATTGCATAATGTATATATTGTGTGTTGTTTGGAGTCACTTTATGGACATAGACGTGCTGAGAGCAGTCTAAAACATTAAATGGTGCATGCTTTGTTTATGTTAACTAATAGGCAAGGGACTCTCCTTTTTTCTCTTCTTTTTTTTTAACTCCACTATGTGAGCAGACATGGAGAACTTGCTTCAGCTACAGGCACTGCTCATCTACAACACTATTGCTTTATGTAATTCTCTTATTCTCAGTATGTAACAGTCTCTGTGTTTTGCAATACGCAGTTGCTATTACGTTCACATAGCACTTGTAGCATGTTGTTCACATTTAGCAAAAAATAATAATAGTAATGCACTGAATTTAAAGCTGCGGTGTTTTAAAAAAATGTCTACTACCAGACAGAAATCACTTTTTTGAATAAGCCAATCAGAACATTGGCTGACCAATCAGAACAGTTGGGAGGCAGGGTGACCTTATTGTCAGACCTTTTGGAATTAGTTCCAAACAGTGGTTGCTTTTCTTTTGTTCATATATTTGGACCACAGAATGTTTGAGAGTATGTATGAAGCATTTACATCAATCAGAGGTCATGCATCATGCTGTATCACTGTAGCAGCTGTGTATTTACTTATATTGCACTGTATTGAATGGCAGTAGATTTTTCACATAAGCACGTTTGCTATGCTTTCCTGAGAGGTTCCTGTTGAATGTACTTTGGTGCAAAGTTTTGTTGTAAAGGTTTTTGGGATGGGGTACAGATACAGTACATACCAAAATTTTGCTAAATAAAAAAGCCAATAATGAATTGTCAATGTGCATACATAAATGTACATGCTTCCATTATTGGAAACCTGTTTACCTCAGAGTAAAAAATAAAGGATAATTGTGAGTTTATATCTCACAGTGTGTTCTATTTTAAAATGTATTTCACAGTTTCCTTTTTTATTTTTTATTCTGAAGTAGAAAAGGTTTCTATATTACATAGATTGTTGCTTTATTTGTTGCATGTTTCTAAACTGCTTCAGAATTGTGCAAAAAGACATGGCGTGTCAACGCAAAATTCCAGAGTGTGTAAGATCAATGTGCTCTTGTGTCGACCTGAGATGGAAATACACATCAAATAAAACTGTTTTGAAAGTTTGTCTTTGGAGAGGTATATTTTGGTGGGGAAAAGTGGTCTCTTTTCGAGAACGCAGTGGAAAGAGTGCATGGAGGCTGGAGAATGCTCACGGAGCAAACATTTACACTAGACTTACGACACTGAGATGTTGCTGACGTCAGGAAAGAACGCTTCACTACATTTTCTCCAGCTCGCTTGGCTCACACTAGACTGTGGGGCACTGAGACTTCAGGGCATGACGAGTGCAGCCGTGTTGTGTTTTGCTTCTGTTTAAACAGGAGCTGACATGCTAGTGGTGATACCTGCACCTGAGAAGGCTTTGGGTCAGTTTGGGATGAATGAGGGTGGTGGGTGTGTATCAAGGGGTCAAGGTTTGTCTGGATAGCGTGGCCCTGCTGATAGGACAAGCACTTGCTGGTAGATACCATACTCTGCGTGACTTTTCTATAAATGGCCATTCAAAAGTAATGCGAGTCTAAATAAACTAAACAGATTGAAGTCAAGATGATCCCACACCTTTACATTTTTTTCTCTTGACCATAGAAGCCACAAAATCTCATCCCAATACATCTGATGAATGGCTATAAGCCCTTCTTAATGCCATTGCATCTGAATATCTACATTTGTGAGATTAATCTCAAATCTTTTAGTTTTGAGATTAATCTCACAAATGTTGATATTCAGATGGTCTAATTAAATGGTCTAATATCGTTTTTCTGGAAAATAGTAATCTGTAACATTGTATTATGATGAATATGATTAAGTTGTGTCTATTTGTTAAGGGATTTGTAGACATTGTTTTAAGATTTCTTGAAAAATCTGTAAAAAAAAAATATTGTTCTTATTATGGGGTGAAACAATAAAATTAGTAAAGATTTGAACCAGAGAATTGGCACAGAAAACCCTGAAGGCTTCTTGCCCCAGTTGGGGGGGGACCATCTTACACCAGTAGTGGGGTATATTTTTACTTTTTGTGCCATGCCAACTAAATTATCAAAACAATTTTTTTTCTCTCTCTTTGGCTGATGCAGCATTACTTGCACATGCTAAACTTACATCTGTAACAATTTCAAAGTTAATGCACATTGTTCTTAAGGGGGTCATCTTACTCTATGGTTTACAGACACAAGAGCTGCAAAAGCTGAGCCTTTTGAAGTGTTTATATACGTGTTTGACCACTAGGGGGCAGTGTATGACAAGCTCTACCACTCTTAATAGCACTGGGTCATTTTAGATCTTTTATATATTTGTCTCATTCATATTTGTCAGTTTGCTGGACTCATGCAGGGTAACTCTGTAATGGGAAAACAGCAGAACTGAAACTGTTATGGCAGGGGACAGTATCACACAGTATGTGAATCAGTAGGCCTGTATGACTCACATGATGGGCTTAATATCACCATAAGCTTGTTGCAACAGAAATGTCTCTTGTTCTTTCTCTCCTAAGTCTCTCCTTCTCTTGTCATCGATGTGACTGAAGTATGTTTTCCAACTGTAGGGATATAATTGGATGGCATGCTGAACTACACACTGCACTCAAGCAAACTCCTCTCTCACCATGAGTTCCCAGTCTGCCTGTAATAATATTGTTCCTCAAACTCCTCTACAAACACATCACCTCTTTACTCCCCGTTCCCCTCAGTTAGCCTGCGTCGCCATGGCGCCAGCAGTCACCAGAACCCTGGCACTGAGGCCGGGAAACGTGGTTACCATGCCAACCATTGTGGTCAGTAAGAGGAACGCATATAGGCCAGTAACGATGCTCTCCACAAGTCATGAAAATCCAGAAGAACTGAAGAAAAACAAATAGTGATGGCCTGCGTAGGAAAAAGACCACATGCAGCAGTTTCGATATCCTGAGGTTTGCCCTGGCTTGAGTTTGAAATGCTGCAATAGGATCGCTTACTCACTGTGAAACGTCTGTGGGATCTGCTGTGTATATGCCAGCCCAGGGGCCTCAGCGGGATCCGCTTTACACATGCAATCCATCAGGTGTGTGTGATGCAAACTCACGCGGGTTAAACATACTGCTTACAAGCACATTCCGGATCATGACTTGATAAGGTACCGATGACAGCCGTGTATAATTCTCTAACTGCTGGCATGCAGTGTCACTTCTGTGGTGTACTGTATACTGCCTTGGTGCCCAGTTGGGCCTGACTGAAGTACAAAAACATCTTGACGGTATCGCTAAATGGATGGAATAGTAAATATTGACCTTTTCTGTTGCCTCGCCCTGTACTCTTCTCTGCCTTCAATGTGATTGTTTGGCCTAATGTGCAGCTTGAGTGTATAGTGGTTTCGGGTTGATGGAAATGAAGGTTTGAGTGTGTGTTATGAGGAAATACTACTCTTACAAAACAGAAATGTGGTAATATTTTAACCATAAAATGCCAGACAAGGGTATGAAATATGGATATAATTTAGGGATATTAGAGCTAAATAAATATCATGAATAATTTCAGGCTAGTTTCAATGAGATGCAGGCTAATATATATTATATGATCTATTAATATATATATACTATATAATATTATCATTGTATCTTCAACAATCATTTTGCAGCATGCAGTCCATATTACGGGAGGTCAGAAGCTGAGAGCATGGTACGTGAACTTGGATTTCATGACTTTGAAGGGAATTAAATGTTTGTGACTTTGCATGTCAACAGAGGTTTACGCATCCTAAATGAATACAGGAAGACTGAGGAACATAAAGGGACCAAAAAAGAAGCAAGACGTCAGTGACACGAGTGCAATGGTTAAACACTTTTGTCTCTAGTGCATGTTTACATAGAAAAACAATTAAAAGCAGTGCCGTTGAATATGAAACACGTTCCTGTGACATTCGAAGGATCTAGAGTTGCTAATGCTTATGGTGCCCACACACTACATGATTTTATGCCTGATTTTCACTCACTGACGGTTTTCTGGAGATTGGCATCAAAAAGCTGAAATCTGAGGCAAATCAGTACTTGTTCACGTGAGTGACATTCCCATAGTATGAATCATCAAAGATGCTATCTGAGAAATGCGCAGATGCCTGAGAAATATTTTGCACACTAACATCCGGACCTGTCTGCGACTCCAGTGTGAAATGTGTTTTGACTGGAAATGACATCGCGGTGAACTGGACGTGCCTAACCAACACACCATCACCCACATCAGTTCCTGACGCACTGTCTCTGTGTTTGATTGGAGCACATCCCGCTCCACGTTCCAACATCTATTGGAAGCTTTCCCAGACAAATGAAGGGACCAACTCCCTACTAAAGTTGTGATGAAATGGAAGTAGTGATAGATCTTTTCCTCCTTATTGTGATGTACACCTGGGTGAAACAGCTTCTTGAAAAATAAAAAATGTAGAGCAGTGACTTGGCTCTATGAATCATTATTGACTGGATGTTGAGATGCACTGGGCAGCTGACACTCAAAGTAGCGCGAAGTTGAACATGAGCTTGGAGGGGTGGAGTTTACAAAATGATTGGCGAATTCATGCATACATTACCAGAAAGAAACGGAAGTCAGTATGCATTTTCGAATATTACCGATACTGGAACACTACTCAAGTCCAATGTCAACTAAGCGCTATTTTTGAGCGTAGTGCTGATTTTGTTTCTGGAGTGTCATGGGCCATCTAGTGAATGTGCTGTCCTCCAGTTCGTTTGTGATTGTGTGTGTGTGTGTCAGGGCACTGCTGAGCAGGTGTTAGTAAAGCTGCTCTTTAAGAAGGCTGAACTATTGGCACAGCTCAGAGGGATGGGAGAGAGAGAGAGAAAACGAAAGAGAGGGAGTTGGGCAAGGGAAGAGAGGAGTTAAGGAAGAGGAAAGTAACTGGTGTAAAGTGGATTTCCTGGCTGGAAGACAGCTGGTCATTCTCATGGGACTCATTACAGCTCTGACAATCCAGTGTTACACACACAGCCTCATGTACATGCAAAACTAGGTCTCTGTTTGCTTGAATGTAAAGCCATGCTAATAAGTTTACAGAGAATAAAAAATTAAAATGCTGTCATAATTCAGATAATTTTACTGGGTTTTTTTTCATACAGAAAGTCAGTCATGCAGCTTTGGAATAACATGAGGGTGAGTAAATGATGACAGAATTTTTTATTTTTGACTGAACTATCCCTTTAAAGGTTGTTGAGTCATCTATCTCATTTGGTACTCCAGTGACCAGATTTGACATTCTTATGATTCTGATACAGTTAAAAACTATAATACTGAACACAAATCCAGCTGGCAGCCTCATGGCTCACTCTCACAATCGTTTTTTAGGGAACTGTGATAGACTGAAGTGACGTTATGAGTCTGAGAATATTTTGCTATCTTCAGAGATCACACTGTAATAAGCGATATAAATTCAGAGCCCATCTGAAACATCTCATCCATTTTTGATGCTCCATAGCTCACTCATACACATGAGTGGGAGACTGCTTTGTACCTATGCATTTCATATAAGTAATTTCTTTGTGTGAGACAGAACCTTGTTTGAGGGATAAATCATAGAAAAGCCAGCAGTGGTGTTCAAGCTTATTTTAGTTCATATTGTAATTTTATAAATAATAACATTTTATATTTTATATCTGAGAATGATGGTGAATATGTGTGCTCATTTAGCACTATCCAGGATTGTGCCATGATGAACTGCAGATCTGTACACCTGGGAGTCATGAGACGGAGCTCCACCCACCAGCAGTGGACTCCAACATTTGGAGTGGGGGTGAAATAGGGACACTGATGGAAACTGTGTTAATCTGGGTAGTTTAGCTCTCTCTTCTGTAGTTTCTCTTTATTTTGCGCGCTTCTGATTTAACTTTATTTTGTCTTAATGTACATGCTGCTTCAGATGTGGCTTATTTTGCAGTGTACAGTGGTAAATCTAACTAGAATTGAATTGGCTCATAACCCTTTGAGGGGCCCCCCATACTGTCCCATGCGGTGCTTGAGTATTTATGGGAAAGAAATTTAAGACATTTAATTTAAGCTACAAACAAAGTAAAAATTACAATATATTAAAGGATTAGTTCACCCAAAAATTAAAATTCTGTCATTAAATTACTCACCCTCATGTCATTTCAAACAAGTAAGACCTTCGTTCATCTTCGGAACACAAATTAAGATATTTTTGATGGAATCTGAGAGCTGTCTGGCCCTGCATAGACAGCAACACAACTGAAATGTTCCCAAGTCCAGAAACGTGGCAAGGTGATCTGTAAAATAATCCATGTGACATCAGTGGTTCATCTGCAATTATACAAAGCTACGAGAATACTTTTTGTGCGCAAAAAAAACAAACAAACAAAACAACTTTTTTCAACAATTTGTCTCCTCCGCATCACCCTGGTGCCATCGCAGACCAGATGAGCTCACAAATCAATAGCTGCCCTTTAAAACTGTGGGCCCTGCCACAGTCCCTGTGTACCTGGTAGCTTGCCAGCTGCCTTCAGTGCTCCTAGCTAGTCCCCAACCCAATCGTTCTCTGATTGGGACAGATGGCCATGCTGCAGTACAAGAGAGACCGGACTGCATGTCCATTTATTCTCATTAGTTAGGAGTCTGATAAAAACCCAATGCAGTCTAGCTGCACATTTATTTGGAAAGAGCTCCAACATTCGAGGACATGGTTGGCTTCAGGTGCACAAAACCATATGGATTTCCATTAACTGAATAAACTCAATATGTTTTAAATACACAACCAGGTTTATACATTTATATTTATAATATAAATCAAAGCAATTTCAAGAATTTACATTTTAAAAGTGTGATTTAAGTAAAATAAGGTAGATTAAAATATTCAACAGTAATCTAAGCATGATTCTTTTTTCTTAAGTGCAGTGAAAGTGAATATTGACCACGGCTGTTGAGAAAGATTCTCAAAGCATAATTTCCAGTGATTAATGATTATAATTACAGTCTGTTCCTCACTCAAAGCTATCATTTGGCTAATCAGGATATTCATAAACTGCTTTTAAGATTTTTTATTGGAGTTTATTTTGAATCCCTAATCAATATTCACTGTAGATTAATGGAAAAGAGCAGCTTGCACATTCTTCTAAACATCTCCCTTTGTGTTTGACAGAAGTAAGTCAGACTGAGTTGGAATGACGGGAACGTGAATAAATGATAACAGAATTTAAATTTTTTTTGGTAAACTATCCCTTTAAGTGTGAAGATGACCTTGCTGGAGGTACCCAAACCCCTGAATAAGTTAGTACATATTGAGAGAGCGCTAAAGACTTATGATTTTGTGTTTAGAGGTCACAGTGTCTCTCTCAAGCTGTGATTTCAAGCTTTTGAGGTGTCAGTGTGATGAGGACGTGTGTGTGAGAGAGAGATAGACTAACACAACCGCTGCCTCCACGCCTGTCACCTTTCACTGAGCAGAAAACACATCCTGACGTTAAATGAATATTAAGGCCAACAGCTTCTTTACTTGGGTTCACTAGCAGGGGGTCTGTGGTGGGGGGACCACAAGTATGTGTGTGTTTGCTTGTGCTTATGTATATGCATAGGAAAATGTGTGTCATTTGGAGTGACAGCTCTTGTCGACGTCTCCATCACCTTCCTGCTGTCAGAGCTTTCAATGACAGGTCACTGTGTGCCATGTACTTCAGTCCGGCCTCACAAATGACCCTCTTCCCTTCTCTCGGCTTTCCCTCAACCCCCTCTTATGTCTATCTTTCCATTCTTCTCACCCTTTTCATAAGTATCTGTATTGTGTTACATATGTTTTTAGCCTTCAGTGTTAAACGTGGAAGAGTGCCGCTATGCCCCCCCCCCCTCATGGGATGGATCCCGCATATCCAGACCCATCATCAAACACTTGACTGCGAGCTAAATAAAATCTAATCCCCCCCCACACACACACACTCTGGTATAAAGAGGCCTATTGTTCGCAGGCTGCTTTTGTGAAAGTGGAATTAACGCAGGGGATCCTCTGAACTATCTTAGAGCAACTGACAGCTTCATAGAGAGGGAGAGAAGGGGTGGAGGGAAGGGATGGATGGAGCTGGAGATCTGAAGCGGAGACTCCTGGGGGAGTTTAAGAGCTGCTGGCTGTAGTGAGATGGGACGACACGGGGCTACTTCCTGCTCGTTGTTAGGGTCCAGCATCTGCGTCCAGTTCCAAAGCTCTCGCTTCCTGCTGATGCCTCAGCACTTCCCTCGCAATCATTGGATTAACTAGGAGCTCTCTCAGAAAGAGTAACGAACCGTCTGTCTCACCCTAGTAACTAATTGTATCAAGTTGTCAACTGAATATGACAGATTTAACATCTTTTCTTTTTGACATTCAGCTCTCGTTTCCATGACAGAGATTCCGGTGTAGAGTAGGGATGTAAATCCATGGAAATGGTTTCTTTACTGCAAATGAAAAGTTGGAATACTAAAAATAGGGCAACATGGCGGAAATAATTGATACGTTTTCTCAACTGTCAAAGTACATGTGCTACTACATACTGCATAGTCATAGAATGATTTCTGAAGGATCATGTAATGGTTGCTGAAAATTCAACTTTGCCATCACAGGATTAAATTACGTTATTTATTTATTTTTGATCAAATAAATGCAGCCTTGGTGAGCATAAGAGACTTCTTTCAAAAACATAAAAAAAATGTTGGCGACCTAAACTTTTGAATGGTAGTGTATGTTTAATAATAAAATGCAATAATTTTTTTGGTTATCGATTTTGTATCTTTCAAACATGACATGAGACATCTTAGTGAGATTCGTGCATTCTTACCCAACCCCCCACCTACCCTGGGGCAAACTGTTTCTTGTTTTAAGCATAAATGTACCTATAAATCTAACCAAGTTGTGAAAACAAAAGCATAACTTTAACCAAATTGTATAAAAATAATAAAACAAACATAAAACTTTAATCAAAATGTTTTGTGCAATGATTTGGAAAAAAAAGGCAACATGCATTGAGGTTTTTGATTTCCTTCAACACACTAATGTCAGTTGGAAACAGGAAACTTTTAGTTTTAAATGACTGTTTGACAACTTTCAGTATATTTAATTTGAGGTTCTTTTTTGATAAAAGTAACTGTCAATGTAAGCATGTTGGAAACTCACAAACAATAAAACAACTACATTCTTCAAAATGAAAGACTTAATATTTGTTGCTGAACTATCAGTATGAGTTAGCATACCTTAATGCATTATAGAGCGTAACCACCTCCATAATAGCACAATTATTCATTGTATATTTTTAGTGCTCATACACAATAGAGCATGCCGTTTTTACCATGTTAATGAGAGATGAGTTTTGAGTCAAGTGCGATGCGGATGGGCTGATGAATTTATTTGTGTTGTGGTCCGGTGTGTGAAGGGACTCAGGAGGGTCTTCATTCCCTGCGTTGTTGAGGGGGTCCCGTGAAATGCCAGGAAACACCACTCCACACTGTCACTGATACATCAAGACACGGCTCTGCGGCCCACTCACACGGATGCCACGTTAGATGCAATTAGTACCAACAGTCACAAACTTAACCATGTTGATCCATGGGTTATGGGAATGAGCGTGTGTTTGTGTGTGTGTTTATGTGTATTTAGAGCAGTGACAGCTGATACCGGTCAGCTGTCTCATTAGTTTTATCATTAGGCTAACAGCTGAGTACAGAGAGCTCTCGCTCTCTCACTCCTTTCCCTCCTATTTGTCTTTCTTCCCTGTGGTTCTCATGGGAAATACTTGGAGCAGTGCCCCATTTCCATCTACCTCCTGCCATATTCAGATATGCCTTATATAAAAAAAGTAAACAAGGGCCAAACCGTTCAACCCTTTCATCATGTTCTACGGTTTCAGACTCATCTCATATCCACCGTGCCCTTTCCATATTCTCCACATACTGTGCCCTGTGAGTTTGTAATGGTGACTGTCGTATCCAGCTGTTCTGGGGCTTGTCTAATTGTTGGCATGACAGTGCCAGTGATGGTAAGGGGATGCCCTGGTCATATGTGCACATAGCTGGATGGTTGAGAGACTGGCTGGATATGGTCTCACTTTTATTATCTCTCACAAATGCACAATAGGACACAAATGCACAAAGCCAGTATATTTCAAAACCTAGTGAGTTTTAAGACATCGTAATGCTTTCAACTAACTAATTATATTGGTCACACACACAAAAAAAAAGGTTTGAAAATTTTAATAAAAACTGTTCATCATAATCAAAGCCCCAAAACAGAAAATTAATCTGCAAAACCCTAAACAAACAATTAATGGCTATAATTTCAATGATTTCTTAGACAATTAATTGATAGCCAAATTTAATTGTGACAGCCCTACTTCTGAAGCAAAGTTTGTTCTAAAAGGCAAGAAGCGAAATAAACAATTTTAGTCAAATTCTAAGAAAATGTTGCATATATCCTCGCAAAGATGACAATCCCATAATGCACTGCAATTTTTTTATTCAATGTTTGTCACAGTTGCACTACTGAGTGGCGTACGGAGCAAGGAGTACATCAATCCAGAGAAGTTTAATTACAATACGGCAACAAGGAAAACTCACAAAGCACAGGTAGACATGAACAATACCAGACGCTGAACTAAAAACAGGGAACACTATTTAAACACATGACAAGACGAGGGGATCACACCTGGGATCAATGGAAATAAACAGGGAACACCTGGAATTAAATCAACATAATCAGGACAGGAACAGAAAACTAGCCAAATATGGGCAAGGAGGGCACATGGGGGAGCAAAACACACAAAAAACATGGAACAAAGTCTGACAGTTTGTCTGAGTTATGTATTTTTATGTGTATTAGAAAATTGTGTTGTTAGCTTGCACTCTTATAAGTAAAGGTTCCAAAAGGGGGGTTTCATAGCAATGCAACAGAAGAGTGCATTTGTGTTCCCTAAAAACAGCAATGGAAATATTCCATGGATTTTAAAGGTTCTTCATGGAACCACAGATGCCAATAAAGAACCGTTTTTTTTATAAGTGTCGCAACATGCTAGCATCAAACTCTATTGAAATCCAGTCTTATGAGTCCAGTCTTATATGTGTTGAATTGCTGCCAATGGAGAGCGTTCTAAATCAAACGCTTATTAAGTTTTATGGTGGTTAGGATGCTGTCTTAGTAGGTAGCTGCCTGTGTAGGGAATCTGCAGCCAGGCCGCTAGTGTGTTTGGACAGTAGGAGTGTGTGTGAAAGCTCCTTTCATTAAGAAGACTAGGGATGGGCAGAAGTTTAATGGAGGCCTGAAACAGCCCTCTGAACCTCCGCAGATAAACTCACAGGAAGTGTAAATATTTGTCCCCGCAACAGTTTTGACAGGGCTGTCCAGCCTCAGTAGCTCATTCAGCACATCTGCACGTGCGCAGTGTTAGTATTACACATTTTAGTGTGTCCATACAAGCCTTTTTTTGGAGGAAGTCCTTCTGAAAGTGTTATGTCAGATTAGGTGATTGCTCTGCATGTGTGATCTGAACGACAGCTGCCCAGAACTTCTGCCATCCTTCTATAGGTTTAATGTGCTCAGATTGTGTTACATAATGGACACCTTCACTGGCAAATTCTCATTTTCTTTTCGCTTGTTTTTATTTCTTCACATTTCCTCATCTCATCTGTCCTTCATAGGTCAAGTTCTTTGTTTTTTCTCTGTATCTGTATGTCTTTATAAACATTTTGCATGTTCATATGTTATGAATAGGTTTATTCTAAGCACTCTATTATTGCTATGTAAAGAAAAAAAGCAAAAAACAGAAAAAAACAGCATTTATTTGAAATAGAAATATTTTGTAACATTATAACTCTCTTTGCTGCTAATTTTGAATTTATTGCATCCTTGCTTAATAAAAGTGTTCATTTCTTTAAAAAAATCGCATTGACCCCAAACTTTTCAAAGGTAGTATGTAAACTTGCTTTGCTTTCCCTTTGTCTATACTTTCAATTGATTTGGAGTTTGGCATAATCATTCTGCTAAGCTAAAAACACAATACTCTAATAAGCATGAAAACTGCACAACAAAATACTGGCTAATTTATTTGAATCCATTTTCAGTAGATCTACAAGTTTTGCTAAGAAATTTTTCTTAATGCTTTTCTTTATTGAATATGATTAATTATTAATAATAATCATTTATCTTGTCCTTCATTTTGCAGGGGAATATTAGTGCCTCCTGCCTACAGTATTAATAGCTTTGTTGTGTTTCTCATTTGTAAGTCGCTTTAGATAAAAAGTGTCTGCCAAATGAAGAAATGTAGATTAAATTTACAAACTAATACATTCTGGGATTGTTTTCTCCATAAAGGATACATACAGTTTTACCAGTGAATTTGCCTATGATGCCTTAAAACGGAGTCTCAATCTCACCAGGTTTTGGAGCAGAGCTTGTGTGTTTAGAGAGTGTTGTTTTGTATGGAAGTATTCTGGGTTGGCTGGTATAATGAGGAGTCCTGCGGACAGATCAGTGGGTCAGTCAGCACCACAGAGACCCACACAACACATCAGTCACTCACACAAACCCAGAGCGGCTAACAGGAAATAGCAAAAACATGGCGGATGAGAGGTTTATATAGAAAGGGCCTAGACACTTTTTTAAAAAGAATGTCCTGATTTGAACAAATGCTTTGTTGTCTATATAGCCGTGTGCGTGTGGGGTGTGTGGTGGTGTGTGGGTGTGTGTGTGTGTGTGTTTGTCAGTCTCTGTTCTCTCTGATTCTCTTTGATTTCTCCGTGGTCTTCTGATCTTTTTACATCCTTTCTCTTCTCTGAGCAGGTTATTGTTTCAGGGCAAGAGCTGTAGAAGGGTTCAATGCTCGTAATGTAACCCCCCTCACACACACCGAACCGAGGGCCTGAGGTGAACGCTAGATGAAAGTGTGAGTCTATAGCAGGCACTCATCTCTCGAGGATTCTTTGTTGTCTTTTTCTTCTTTCACAGAGTCTTCATCACATTCACCTGAAAACCCAACTCACAAAAACCTCACGCATACATCGTATTATGAAATGATCACCCCATCTAACAACTGGTTAATTCCACCCAAGGTCATTGAACTCATTTTACTGATGATAGCGTCGATCCTTTAAAGTCTTATATACACATACACACAGTACTTGCACCCCCCTATTAGGCCTGTATTTTTAGTGCAGACGTTCCCAGAGGTCTGTTAAGCAGAGGATGGTATGGGCTGAGTGGGCAGATGCAATAACACTCCTCTCACCTGTCTCCACCGCTGAGACTCATCATGATTTCACACTGACAATCCAGCCGTGTGACACGTACACGCTGCGTGCAGATACTCGAGCAGTGCTTCTGAAATCACGATCCTCCGTATGGAAATTAATTTTTTTTTTTGTTGCGTCGTCACCATACGGCTTGTAAGTTTGGATCTTAGTATTTGAGTATAGAAGGATTTTTTCGTACTTGTATATTTATCAGGCCTAAATTTGCACCACACATGAGTGTGAGAGGAAACTGTCTGCAGTGTTGTATGTAACACTCTATTACTGTTATCAGATTATTAATGTATCTTTTTTATAGTAGCCTCTGTCATTACTTAACCAAAATTAAATGAATCAAATTGAAGTTCTAGGACCACCACGCAATTATGTTGAAATGAGATGAAACAGCTTTATTAGTTTGAGTAATCAACTTAAAAATATGTTTACTCAATAGTTTGTTGGTTGAACTCAATTTCTTTAGAAGTTAGACTGTTGTTTTATTTTATTTTTTATTTATTTTTTGTTTAGACAAAACGTTGGTTTTTAGAGTGTATAACAATGCATAGGCATGATTTGATCAAAATTTAGCTGGTTGTCATTTGGTTGACAAATGAAGTTTCAATTGACAGATATTTTGTTATGGTGTTTATATAGAGATATGTAAATCTATCCATGCTGCTATACTGTATATTTTCATATCAGAGTGCTGAAGAAATTAATGGACGCATCCATTGGCATAGCTAACGCCTGAAAGATTTTGCTACATTTTCAACTCAAAAGTAAATATGCATACAATGTAGTTATTTTAATACACATTAAATTGTTATTTTGTAAATAATACAATCAAATCAAACTTACTAATGACTATTTTAAATTGTTATTTTGTAAATAAATTAATAAATCAAATCAAACTTACTAATGCCTATATTAAATTGTTATTTTGTAAATAATAAATCAAATCAAACTTACTAATGCCTCCCAATCTCATTTGTCTAAGAAGTTGTGGCATGACAAATCTGCATTTGGTGGATATCGCATACAGCAGGGTTGTCAAACTCAATTCCTGGAGGGCCGGAGCCTGCAGAGTGTTGTTCCAACCCTGCTCCAAACACATACGATGTAGTTTTCAAATATGCCTGAAGGACTTGATTAGTTGGATCAGGTGTGTTTAATTAGTTTTGAATCTAAACTCTGCAGGGCTCCGGCACTCCAGGAATTGAGTTTGACACCCCTAGGCTAAGATATACGCTTGCTTACCTGTTGCATGGCATGGATGGATATTCACCGTTTTTACAACAACTGCAGAGATATCTGGACCTTACCAAGTCAGATGAAGATGCTGATGCCATGCTTGATGACTCCAGACCCGGACACTTTCACGGCTTGGTGTTCTGCATTTATGTCAGGAAGAGGACTATTAACTAACTATTAACAAATAACTAAATGTTATTTGATTTACACAAAACAAAGACCTAGACCTAGATTTTACAATATAAACTGCTTAATCTGCAATTTTCAGTAAGATTGACTAAATAGGCTATGAAGTGTTGGTGTACCGGCTATTGTGTGAACTTGAATCAAGTCCAACATATGTTTTAAAGCAGTGGGTGAGAAATTCACTCTTTGATTTGTTTAATAAAAGCCTACTTTGATATTCTGTTGACAAACATGTTTATAGTGCATTATATTCAACGTGTTTATTGCTAGCAGAGCAAAATTCAGCTGCGAAACGTTGCAAGTAATTCACCTGCGATGTATCTCATGCGCTTGCTGCTGCTCTGTGTAATCATAGTAAAAACATGTAGTGTGACTTAGTAAGTTTACTATGGAAAAGCTAAAATGTATTTTAAAGTGTGACTGACTAAATCAACTGGCTTGGTTTAGCCCCCGCCAAGCTCAAATGTCAAGCTATAAGCCTATGGATGCATCAGAAAATAAAGCATGCTTGGATGTTTCAAATGATTAAGAACAAAATAATAACTCTTGACCAAATAATTTGAGAGGCTTTAATAAGTATATATCTTATATTTATACAGTTAAGTATTTAATAATTCAGTTTCTGTGGTATTTACTGAAATGCTATTGTTAAATAGATCCCCTGTGCCTGAAAATGTATATATTTATATTTAATTTATCGCTTTGTTTTATTGTATTTGTACTATATCTGGTAATTCCATAACAATCTTGATAAAATAACTTTAATTACCTGAAGGAAATACCAGTGCATGCAAGGTTGCAAAGGAATGATATTAAAGTTTGAGGTTCTTTATAAATGAAAAGCCGCCTCAGAGACGCTTTGTTTTTGGCTGTGATCAAGAATAAACACTTAGTCTCTGTGCAGTGTAAAGGGGACTAGAAATGGTTAAATATATACAATGAAGACAAAAACAGAAGGATAATTCAGTATGCAAATACTAACTTTGCTGTACATTCTGAATGCTGAACACTAAGGCAAGTCAAATAAAGTAGAAATATTTAATACATATTTAACATGAAACCAAAATAGATAGCACACCTAAGGCTGAAATGATAAATTATCTACAAAACAAAGTTTGAATGTAGTCTGTGTTAAAATCGTTTGGACTGAATTTATTGTAGACGTTTAAAGAACTTGAATGTTTGAGGAATATCAGTGTAATTAGTAAAGCAGGGCACACACTAAAAGATAATCGTGCTGGATTCTCCCCTTCCGACAATCCTAGGTAAAGTCCTGATTATCTTGATGGTTCTACAGATTATTTTATCAGATTTTCCTGTGGTGTGGGGTGTGTTAAGAGTGAATATACTCAGAAGAATGTTGGGACAGCACTGATCTCCAATATCATCAAATACAAAATGGGAATATTTACGATCAGAAATATTGTTGTGTGGGGGATCCCTGAGGACAAACGCACACACACCTGTAGATCAGGGGTCACCAAACTCGATCCTGGAGGGCCACTGTCCTGCAGAGTTTAGCTCCAACTTGCCTCAACACACCTGCCTGAAAGTTTCTACCTAAGACCTTGATTAGCTGGTTCAGGTGTGTTTGATTAGGGTTGGAGCCAAACTCTGCAGGACACGGGCCCTCTAGGACTGAGTTTGGTGACCCCTGCTGTAGAGTGTCATTGGGAACGAAACAATTCCCAATCAGAAAGCAAGTTGATGGAAGATGGAATCATTATTCACCTCTGGTTGTTTGTGAATGGAATCTGTGTGGTGTGCTGTCTTGGTCACATCATGGCACTCCACACTCTAGGAACAAACTGTTAAATCTATGATTTTTTTTTTAATCGTTAGGTGTGTGGTCTTTCACATTTTGGAAATTGGATAAGATTTTAAATATAGGCCAGCCTTAAAACTCATTAGTAAGACCACATAGCATCTGTGTGGTGATCACTGTAAATTGCATGCTGGTTAGAAATGTAACGAGTGAGTGTGTGTGCTTTATTTGTTTGTTTATTTATCAAGATCAAAATCCACTTTTTGCTGGATATACACCATGTAAAAATGTTAAAGTAACCTTTTAATTAGTGCATGGATGCTCTGTTCTATTCTAAAATATTTGATTTTGTAACTTTGATATGTTTTATGTCTATTGTGTGAATGTGACAGGGCGATCTCACTATGGGATATGTGATTGTTGTCATATTTCTAAAAAATCTAAAATGCAAGTCTGTATTAAACTAAAAATGGATAGAAATCATGTCCTTCAGATGGAATAAAATCAACAGAATTAAATTCAATCTTGATGGCAACAAAGCATATGAGTGTAAATCACTCAGTATCTGCCTTTGAAATCGGCGGCGATGCAATGCGGGAATCGTGAGAAAATGTCCATCTTGACTGCAACTTAGTTCCTCCTTCCATCACTAAAAAAGTCCCTTTCAAGGAAAGTCTGTTTACTGTGCGGCCATATTTGCAATGCCTCCAGGCTGTTGAAGATCATTGAAGATCTGTGTCCACTGTTGATCAAGTTGATAGAATTCACGTTTTGTTGTTGTACAAGTTTACCTATGCTCTCCATCTTTTTAAACCACAGGTCGCCATCCAATTTATTTGGAAAACTGGAAGTGAAGACGAGGATTACCTTGTAAGTTTTAAAAACAATGAATGTGTATTTACTATCTTTGACGCACCAAAAAGAAAAGATGTGTCCACAACAGTGTAGATAATGTCTAAATGCAAATGATACTGAAATAACAAGATTATATCCACCTTATTTTTCCCATAAGAGCAGGCATGGTACATTTTATGGGTCTGGCTTCCGGAGTCATCCACTTCCAGCTATTTTTAGCTTGTTTTGCTGCTTGATATTGCAAATTGGTATTGTATTACAGTTTTTCTCGATTGCTAACACACAATTCATGAAACATTTCACCATTTTCTCACAACTATAAACAATCTCAAAACTACACACCAACTTATGCAAACTTCAAAATCAAATACTTTAGTCAAAAACACGTTCTCTTTTGTCAGACTCAAACTTTGACCTCAGATGATACACAAACCTGTCAGATACACAGACTATTTTCCTGACTAGAGAACACTAGTGAGATCAGTTCAAAACACTGTTACAAAACCTCCTTTTGGGAATCGGGAATCCTTTTGCAAGTCAATGTCTATTACAGTATACAACATAAATAGAGGGATGCAGATACAGCAAAGTTCAGCGATAAACTGTAAGAAAAGTTTACTGTCACTGCACTACTGTAAAGAGATCTTACAGTAGATGAAAAGAGAAGAAGAGAAAAGTTCAAAAACCGAACAAAAGAATATACTGTAAACACACACTGGAATATACTGTCAGTTACTGTAAATAAATAAATAAATTAATTAATTAATTCAGCATCCTCTGCCAAATTGCATTACAGTATTGGTAGTATCCTTATTTGTTATAGCAGTTTCTTCTGACAAAACACTTCTCTATCTCCCCTAGACAGTCGTCTCTCAGTTTTGCAAAAATAGAGTACATGTAAGGACTACTTGGCTACAAATAAATTCAACAGTAATGAGTTTGAGGGTGTACTGTACAACATGTGCTAAAGTATTTACTGTACATAGAATATGAAAGTTCTCTATTGAAAGTACTGCCCCCCCCCCTCCCTGCTATGTACTGTAATTATATTGTATGTGTATTTTGTAAGTAGTATTGAAACCTTGTAGATGAGCCTGTAGGCCAACTTCCCTCATGGTCAGTCCATGCAGAAGAACATGATCAACTATAGTGCTTTGTATTTCAACAGGAACAAATGATATTTGACCTCAACCTCTTCGTTTTTATTTTCCCCTCCAATTCCTCTTTGTCTCCCACTACCAGGATTCATTTTCCAAAACACATAATCAGCTGTGCTCTTGTTCATATCATCCTGAGATTCTGACCTGTGTGTCATCAGTTTTGCTACTTAATGTTCACACATGGATACATTTTTTTGATGCTTGAGTTACTTATATTGTGTGTTTGTGTTTTCTGAATGAGAACATGGTTAAACCTGTGCAACATGACGGCTTTTTTTGTGTGTAGAGTTTTGCAGAAAACACTGAGCAAATTGGAAAGTGTACAACCAGGTGAAATGTGTTAAACGTTTTGAGAAACGTGTCTTTGTTTTGAGAACTGTATGAATGGTTTGGAAAATTGGGCCAAATGAATCAGTTATAGTGTGTTAGCAATCGAGAAAAACTGTAATGTATTATCTTAATTATGAACACACTGGTTTGCAGGGTTGGGCAAAGATACATCAAAATGTATTTCAAAATAAAATACCAAATACCTTAATTTTAAGTGTCTCAAGATAAACTACAAATACAGCAGCCACACTAAGTATCAAAATAAACTACTGTATTTTAAAAATAATAAATACTTTTACAAGGGAGCATGACATTTCTTCACAAAACTTCCACCAATTGGCTTATTTGATCTCTCCCTTCACCATTACACTGACTCAGTTGATTAAGTAAACAATGTTTGATAGCAGCAGCTATTCTCTGCCCGAGTCATGCAATAAATCAGATCAGAATCAGAATGAGCTTACTTGCCAGGTTATGTTTAAATCTGCTATGCAAACCAGTTAACAGATCAAATATTCACATATCCCTGTAATCTCCCAGATGAAGGTCGGTTTTAAAGTAACCAACAGTTTAATGTTTAACAGTTTGCGAATGACTCATGATGGTATCGTAATTTAGTTACTTGGTGTTTGGTAACGAAGGGCCTACTTTACATCAGCAACACTGACTCAATGACAAACCAGTCATTCATAATAAGACAACTGATGGCACCTGTATTCAAAGCAAAGTTTCTAACTAATTAATCATTTGATTGTTAATCATAAATTTAATAATATATTATGTGTCAGGCAGTCATTCATGCAATGGTATGCAAAATCATGATCCTACTAAACAGCTACTTCAATTAGGGTACAATAGTCAGCCAATCAAAATTAATTTTCAAACATGGCCCCCCCCCCCCCCCAAACCATTGGAAGTTGAAAACAAACATTGTAGCATTACAACAGTTATTAAATGATCAATATGTTTTGATTTGAAATGTAGCCAGAAATGTAATCATAAAGTAGCAACAGAACTGGTCAAGGAGTATTAACCCAACTCCAACCACTGAATCTATTGAGAGCCATAGAAGTATAGAGGACACACACATATACACTTATAATAAGTGCAATTGCACCAAGCACAGCACATTCTATTACTCATTCATCCATACTTTCTTTTCAACTCGTTCCAATAATTCCTGCCCACTAAAAGCTGCACGGATATATTTGCTTCCCCCGACAGGCCTATCTACAGTATGTAAACAATTTAGAAAAAGTTCAGTCGATTCACACTTGAAATCATCACCACGATATACGATTCACCCAGCGCTAACATGCAGTAATGCTTTAAACACATTTGACAAGCTAGTTGATAAAAAAACAACAACAGTTGATTAACTATTAAAACTGATTGGCTAACAGTATTTTTTCCCTTTGTCAGTGCTCTTTTATTCTTTCATGTTAACTGAAGGCTAATCTGAATGATGCACTATTTGAACTTTAATCAACATGTACAATTGACCATGACATCGACACCTAATCTTATTCCAGAAAAATCGCTCACCCAATGCTGAATGGAGCTATATAGATGCAGCTCATGTGATGAATGTATGGGGTTGGGGGAGGGGGTGTTGTCTGACTAAATCAAGCACCCTGATAATAGGGTTTTTTTTTTGTTTTTTGGGGGGGGGGGAACGGGCTGCAAAGTATGTATGTTTTGAAAATACAAAAATGCTAATATTAAATGTATTTAAATACAAATTACCTTAGATTTTTGCCAAAGGCTTTAAAATACAAAATACAAGTATTTTGTATTTCAAATATTAATTTATATACAAGTATTTTAAATACTGGCCATCCCTGCTGGTTTGTAGTGCAAACAGTTTTACCAAAATGGCTTACTTCCACGTTGAAAAATAAGATGGATAGATATCCAGCTGACTTACAGTTGAACACTTTTTCTTTAGGCCGGCTATCCCTACAAGCTCCCATTTGAAGTGGTCCTGATGAGTCTGGTGAAGGAATCTCCTAGCCTTCATATTATACAGCTGTTCGAGTGGTTTGAAGACCCAGAAACAATTAGTCTGGTTATGGAGTATCCTGAGCACTGTGAAACACTGCAGTGGTTCTTTGAGCTCAACAGTGGACGCTTAGAAGAGAACGTTGTGCAGACACTAATGGTTCAGATTGTCCGGTCTGCAAAGGAGTGTATAGACCATGGGGTTTACCACGGAGACATAAATTTGAAAAACATTCAATACAGCATCCTTGAAGATAAAGCTGATTGACTTTGGATGTGGACGACGAATCGGTGGTAAGTTTCCCTATGGTCTTTGATTATTTTATTAGTGTTTTTGCACATATTATTGACTGACTCCTAAGTAGAAAAAGACTAGAAAACAAGGGCAGAGATAAAAAGCATCAAACCTCTAAAGTTTGGATTTTGGATCTTCTCCACTGAACGTGATTCACTGCTGAACCGTTTGCTCAACACTAAACATTTCTTGCTTACAGAACCAGAAAGGTACCCAGATCCTGAAACCAGGATACCCTTACAAGAAAAAAGATGGACTCTCTCGGTTGTATTCTGGGCTGGATGATACGATCAGCCCACATCCGTGTACCCGAAGGTGAGATATTGGCACTAACAACACAATGACAGTAACATTGTTTAAGCACATCTGTATATTTCCTCTGTAGAATCTCAGGAAATTTACACTGAATGCAGTCCACTAAACATTATTTGAATTATTAATTTCGCTGTAGTTATTTTACACTACCTTCGATTAACTATATTGGAAAAAGCTATATTCATACATGTCAGCTATGTGGCCATGACTAACCAGCGTTCTCCTTAAAATTCATAAAGAATGCCAGGAACTTTAATTGGTGCAGAAACATTAATCGCGTAAGCCAGCCCTGTCTTGAGGATATGTTAATGCACCAATGGTTACGAGAGTAGTCATCCTCAGGAACAGCAGAAGGAAATACAGCACAGGAGAAGTCACAGAGACTGTGGATGAGATTCAAACAATGGTTTAGATACAGTACCTAGTGAGCCAGGCAAGAAGAACACATAGAATGCCGAGAGAGACAAGACAAACACCACAGTATGATACCAGCTTAGAATCTAGCGGAGAAGAGGACATCTGGAGCAGGAACGTGCACAGATAGACCCCAAGTGGGTGCAAAACATCAGTGCCCCTTTTTGCTGACTTTTTTTTTTCATTTTATATTTTAGTTTTTATTTAAATTTGGCCCATGGCATCAGTTCTCTTAAATGCAGTTGTCAGGCACACACTTAAGTTCTAATTCAGTGAGTCTGCACAAGCCCCTGATTATCACTCTCTTTGACATAACCACAGTTAATGCACACAAATTGAGCACCCTGTGGCTCAATAAACAAGTTAATCTTTCTTAATGTAGGGCTCAAAGCTAAAGATTTTACATTACAGGCGGGCCAGTGGTTCAGATTTTTACTTGCCCTGCTAACATTTTCACTGGCCCTGCAACAGCAACAACAACAACAACAAAAAGTTATTGTTTCCGTTGTTTTGACTCATGTTATCTTGTATTTTATAAATAAGCTTAAATGACACCCAAATTTTAGATACCAGTTAAATTTTACAATTCTCGTTTTCAATTTCGATACCACAGCAAAAATTACGAGCCTGACAAATATACATTTTAAACATTATGGTCAGTATAAACATTAAAGTTGTAAAGGAGTAAACAGTCAGTAATAAATTAAAAACAAATAAACAAATTACAAGCAAAAGCAGAAATAAATAAATTAGTGCTGTCAAAATTAACGAATTAAAGTATGCGATACATTTTTTTTTCAGTTTAACATGTTCAAAATATTTAACACAATTACCGCAGGGGCGAAGCTACGGTTGACCACCCCACTCACAACTGCTGCTTTTTACTTGACAATAATCACGTTTATTTAGACGCCACATCAAACGGGCACTCCAACGTGCACTCCAACTTCACCTCAGCGCCAGGTGCTAGTCAAACGAGCACGGAAAAGGTACAAGGGACGAGGAGCTGAGATGAGATGTTGTCAGGGCAGGCCATATGTCAGTAAAAAACTATTTTCCTGTTTTCCTGTTCCTGTTATACTGTGCTCATCGTAGCATGTACTCTTCAACTGCACACACAAATGCTGCAACACGCTGTATATCATTTCATATTAAAGCGCGGAAGAAACTACGAGCATGCTGTAATGTCGTAGTTATGTCATCAAAAAGTCATGAAGATTGTTTTACGTTCACTTAAATTAAGTTGTATTTTTTTTAAAGTCTAATAAATGTTAAAATTATTAGCTCCCAATTATACTGTAATGTTTAATGGTTAGTTTCAATGGTAAAATATTAGACATAAAAAACAACAACAATTGCCTAGTAGTATTGGTATCAGTGATGCTTGCCTTCAGTCATAAAAAGATGCCATTAAACCAATATTAAATATTGTCTTTATGTTGTTTCTACATTAATTTGGAGATTGAATGTGAAATTATTGCAATATAAAAATATATTTAAAAACTTTCATGTTAGGTGTGATTAATCGCAATTAATTTCAGAAAAAAAATGTGTGATTTAATTGATTGACAGCACTAAAATAAATAAATAAAGATAAAAATGAAAAAATGCTTTAAGTTTTTAAGTTGGTGTGTGATTTTTTTATGATTATTTTTAATGTATTATTATTTATATATATATTTTTTCATTTTTGATTCATATTAAGTACACAGACAGCTAGTAAATTAGGCTGCAGACACTTTAAGACAGTATGATGATACAAATCTGATTTCTTTCTTAATGGTTTATGTACACTGAAGATATAATCAACTTTTTTAAGCATACTCGCCAAGACAGGTATTTTGGCATAATTTTGTATGTATTTGTCCTTTAAAGAAAACACGAAAGAGAACTCAATTCAGTGTACTGAATTAAGTTATATTGTTTCTTGTACTTGAATGCTTTAAAATCGCTAGAATGGTCAAACTGACAAGGCTTAAAAATATATATGCAAATAGTAAACTTTCATGACGCAGCGGCTCATTCAGACCAGTGACAAACTACCTAGACATATGCCTACCTGAAATCACTTACTGTAGATGTGCATATTGTCTGAGGAGACTTTGATAAGGTTGATTTTTACTTCCTAGTTCTGTGTTTCATAGATGCTTCTGCACTCTTTTAACCACATTGCTTTTTTCTCTTTTTATTTTTATAATTTCTATTGCAGAAAGCAGAAGGTGGTGACAAGGAGGAAGTTTAAAATGGGTCTGATCCACGGTCACCAGGTGATCCTCTGAGGTGACATGGCAAGATTGGCGTTGCTTCAAAGGTATCTGGTATCTCATCTCTGGCCACACACACAATTTGAGGCTTTGGAAGTCTTGGGTATGTTTTCAGAATGGTCTTGATAGATATTTTCATAAATTACACAAAACAAACATTGTATGTTAAAAGACAGGCCACTCATGTGTCCAGCAAGATTAGAATCCATCTCAGTCATCTCCCATTCAAAGTCAACATCCCAGCGTGATCCTGAAAATGTTAGTTTTGAATAATGCTGTATGCTTTCAAGAAGCTCCAAACAGGAACCTGATGGCCTTCATCACATCGGGATCATAAACAATATGTTGTATATTGGATATCTGTATATTGGGTCTTTTATAGTTTGTAATGGAACAAACCTGTCCCTTTTTCTTACCTCGATGATGGATGATTTCAAGTAAAGTTCCTTAAGTTTTGTATGTGTGCATATCAGGGGCATTCAGCATGCTCTGCATGCCCAAGCCATCTGAGAGAATAAGTTTGGGGACTGGCTAAATATTAACATTACTATAAACTCCCTTTTCATTTGAGATGTTCTATAATAAAATGTTGGCAATACATATGTAAATGTATGTATTGCTATGTCTTTAATTTGCGACAGAATTGCATATTAAGCAAATAAAGAGCGCTTCTTTTTTTAATCACTGAAGTTGGCGGTCAGTTCAGTATAATACTATAGAAGAATAATGGTACATTTATTAAGAGTAGAATATAAAAATCCCCCGCCCCAGTGCTACCAGATCTGCCTCTGGTGCCACCATCTGTAGAATGTAGTGGCGCTGGTGCCACTGCTCAAAAATGTTAGTCTGGAGCCCTGCATATATTGCCCTATATCAGGAGTGATATTGCTATATACATTGTTACTCATAAGGCCATATATAATTTTCATATACATATGTTCTCTGAGTAAATAAAGATATAAGTTCATAACATATATAAATATGTAGATTTTTTTATATGTAGCAACCATGTCCACAATATATATTTTTATTTATATATACACCTTTGTTACACAAACATACAGTGGGTACGGAAAGTATTCAGACCCCCTTACATTTTTCACTCTTTGTTATATTGCAGCCATTTGCTAAAATCATTTAAGTAATTTTTTTTCCTCATTAATGTACACACAGCACCCCATATTGACAGAAAAACACAGAATTTTTTTTTGCAGATTTATTAAAAAAGAAAAATTTAAATATCACATGGTCCTAAGTATTCAACCCTTTGCTGTGACACTCATATATTTAACTCAGGTGCTTCTTCTGATCATCCTTGAGATGGTTCTACACCTTCATTTGAGTCCAGCGGTTTGATTATACTGATTGGACTTGATAAGGAAAGCCACACACCTGTCTATATAAGACCTTACAGCTCACAGTGCATGTCAGAGCAAATGAGAATCATGAGGTCAAAGGAACTGCCTGAAGAGCTCAGAGACAGAATTGTGGCAAGGCACAGATCTGGCCAAGGTTACAAAAAATTCTGCTGCACTTAAGGTTCCTAAAGAGCACAGTGGCCTCCATAATCCTTAATGGAAGACGTTTGGGACGCCCAGAACCCTTCCTAGAGCTGGCCATCCGGCCAAACTGAGCTATCGTGGGAGAAAAGCCTTGGTGAGAGAGGTAAAGAAGACCCCAAAGATCACTGTGGCTGAGCTCCAGAGATGCAGTCGGGAGATGGGAGAAAGTTGTAGAAAGTCAACCATCACTGCAGCCCTCCACCAGTCGGGGCTTTATGGCAGAGTGGCCCGACGGAAGCCTCTCCTCAGTGCAAGACACATGAAAGCCCGCATGGAGTTTGCTAAAAAACACCTGAAGGACCCGAGATTGTGAGAAATAAGATTCTCTGGTCGGATGAGACCAAGATAAACTTTGGCCTTATTCTAAGCGGTATGTGTTGAGAAAAAACCAGGCATGCTCATCACCTGTCCAATACAGTCCCAACAGTGAAGCATTGTGGTGGCGCATCATGCTGGGGGGTGTTTTTCAGCTGCAGTGACAGGACGACTGGTTGCAATCAAGGGAAAGATGAATGCTGCCAAGTACAGGGATATCCTGGATGAAAACCTTCTCCAGAGTGCTCAGGACCTCAGACTGGGCCGAAGGTTTACCTTCCAACAAGACAATGACCCTAAGCACACAGCTAAAATAACGAAGGAGTGTTTTCACAACAACTCTGTGACTGTTCTTTGTTCTTGAATGGCCCAGCCAGAGCCTTGACTTAAATCCAATTGAGCATCTCTGGAGAGACCTTAAAATGGCTGTCCACCAACTTTTACCATCCAAACCTGACAGACTGGAGAGGATCTGCAAGGAGGAATGGCAGAGTATCCCCAAATACAGGTGTGAAAAACTTGTTGCATCTTTCCCAAAAAGACTCATGGCTGTATTAGATCAAAAGGGTGCTTCTACTAAATACTGAACAAAGGGTCTGAATACTTAGGACCATGTGATATTTCAGTTTTTCTTTTTTAATAATCTGCAAAAATGTCAACAATTCTGTGTTTTTTTCTGTCAATATGGGTTGCTGTGTGTACATTAATGAGGAAAAAAATTAACTTTAAATTATTTTAGCAAATGGCTGCAATGTAACAAAGAGTGAAAAATTTAAAGGGGGCTGAATACTTTCCGTACCCACTGTAAATACATACAAACACATATATATCAACATATACTGTCTGTTTGAGAAAACTTATAACTGGAAAATTGGAAATATTTTGATTTATTCTGTTTGTTTTTCCCCATTTTGATAAATCTTGCGTATGTGACATGTTTTCTTCATATCTTTTATATTGGGTTTGTTTTCCTAATAATAATTTTGCTAATTTGATTTTATTTTCAGATAAATAAGAGTTGCCGTTTTCTATTTTGAATGATGCTACTGTAACAACGGGCAAATATTATCGGTCAAAATATGAATAAAAGGTAACTGGAGCTTTCATTCAGTCCCTAAAACTCCATCCTAGCCCCTGCCACGCAGTCTGTTGCCTGGAACAGTTTCTCTTTCTCTCCTCTTATCATAGCTCTGATGAGCTCTACCACTTTAACACTGCAAACCTGGTGATAATGCTTGATAGACTTTTGCTCCAAGTGTGTGGTTTGTGTCATGTATGTGGCGCACACACTTTCCGTGGGTTTGTTCGTTCGACCTGATGGGGTGGATGATTTTCGTAGACATGCTGGTGTTACAAGGTTGTTGTGGGCCAGATTCAGTCATTGTGGCAAACCTAACAGCACCACAGATTATCACAGATAATTTCAGAGCCAGTGGCAGTGGAGGATAATTGCACTGCTTTATATAAGCACAGCGCTCGCTTTAGTGTAGCAAACCAGAGTACTGAACAAGGACACAGCCAAACAATATATACAGATTATATATATTATATAGATATATATATATATATAATATATATATATATATATTATATACATATATATATTTTTTTAGCATTCTAATGTTATTTAATAAATAGATAGATTTAAAAATTGTGTCTATATGATGTCCTTTTTGATATGATGGAATTGTGTTGATAATGATAATTAGACAGTATTTTGCTGAGTGTGCTGGTACCTAAATGTACGTGTCTTTTACATGTATTTAAAAAAAAAATGTTATACATCTAATAAATAAATTCAATTAGAAAAATAAGACACTATAAGGCCGTGAACCACTCAAAGGGATCCGTATCACAAAGTCCCCATCTTTGCATTACAAATGTGCAACTGCACCGGAAGTGACATTTACACAGACTATTCAGAGGTGGCATGAATGCATTTACACTGCAATTGCATAAGTAATGCTATGAGATTGTATTAAAAATTTCATTTTGAAGATTTTTTTATAGTTTAAATTTGAAACCACAGTAAAACTGCCAGTAGGTGGCGGCAAGTCAGTCTTAATGGTGAGTCAATTGAATCTTTCATTCAATATGGCTGATTCATTCAGTAAATTACCGTCTTAATGAATAGGCTTTTGAATCATTCAATCAAACATATTCAACTTTTTTTTAAGGTATTTAAAACTGTGAGAAAGTCGTTTTGAAGCTGCGGAGAACAGCAGCTCTCGCCAGCATTGTGTGATATTGGCGGTTCTGCAGCTTCAGATGCATCCACATGCTCACACACACACCTGCTTGGTTCTAATTTGATAGTTTGGAGTGAGGGAATGGGTTTATACTATAGGACATAGTTTTTTTTCTGCCTCCTTTTTGCTGTAGGCTGCCCTTGTCTTCTCGGTTGGGTATGAACACTTGGCTTGAGCTGCAGATACAAACAGGAAGGCTCAGTAGTGCAAATTACATGCATTCTCAATAAGCATGTTGGGTGTCCAGATTTCTTTGTCTGCAGGTGGTGTGTGTGTTCCAGATGTGTTGATTGATCACGGTTGGATCCGCTTGGCAGAAGGGAAATGGGTAAAGAGAGAGTGAGGCCAGTGCATTGTGTGGTGCGGTGGATTTTTAAGGACAGCTGGCAACGACAGCGTAAGAAGAAGATGCCAGCGCAAAACTTTACTGTTTCCTCTCTCTCTCATTCTCTCTTTTCCTTCTCTTCTCTCCCTCCCTCGTTCTGTTGTTCAGGAAGTACAGACTGAATGAAATCCATTGACTGGCACTGGTCTGGTCTTCACTGCCTCGGCAACAGTTGTCAGGGTGAGGGGCCCAAGGACACCCCCGCTGAGAACCAAAGTGTATTAAACACAATCCAGAGCAAATCATGTGTAAACGGAAAACGACTCCAAAATAAACCTAGACCAGAGCTGTGGTGTGGTGTGGACCAATGGGTGTGCATTCAAAGGGCCTGGCCAGCTGCACAAGTTTACTTGTTGTCATGTTTGTTTATGAAGCTAAAAATGAAGGGTATCAAGGAAATGTCTAGTCACGCTTTAGGAAGTGCTTAAGAATGCACACAATCATAAGATTTTAGTGACAGTGAGGGGGTTGTGACTGTATTGGATGTTTTTTTTAAAAATAGGGTTGATGGAGTCCAATTTGTATAACACATCAAGCAGAATCTGAAAAATAATGATTGTCAAACACACAAAAGTCCAGATGGATTATAATTTTTGCCAAAATCAGATTTTATTTTATTTTTTTTGCATTTTTTGAAGTGACTTTTGGATAAAGTTATGTTTAGATAAAAAAAACAATGCAGAAAAATGATTCTGACTGAACGTTGCTATGTGGTTGCTTGGGTGTTATGGGTGGTTGGATACTTACTTATGAGCCACCCAAGTACTGTCCTTGTAATTTTTCGAAAACTTTTTGAAACTTTATCTATATATATATAATGATTATAATATTTATTTTTTCACATATAAAGACTTTTTTAGACTTTGTGAATGTAAGTTATTATTTTTAATACCATGACTGACATATTTTTTCAAAATTAAATTGAAATTTAAGCCTAATTAATCATCGGACAACATTGACTTTTTTATTTATCATTCCCTTTAGAGTAAAGTTTATACATATATATATATGTATCTATATATATCTATATATATATATATATATATATATATATATCTATATAATATATATAATTATAATATATAATAAAAAAATATTTTATATCTCTTTTCACTATAAATGTTGTTCCAGAGCAGTTTTACAGTTAACTTTAACATCACTAAAAATACACTACTGGTCAAAAGTAATAATTAATTAAATATTCTAAAATCTTAAAGGGGTCATATGTTGCTAAAAAGAACATTATTTTGTGTATTGGTGTAATGAAATGTGTTTACGCGGTTTAAGGTTACAAAACACATTAATTTCCACATACTGTGTAACATTATTGTTTCTCCTCTTTGCCCCCCCTTTCTGAAACAGCGTCGATTTTTACAAAGCTCATCGGTCTGAAAAGCGAGGTGTGCTGTGATTGGCCCGCTATCCAGTGCGTTATGATTGGCCGAATACCTCAAGCGTGTGACGGAAATGTTATGCCCCTACCATATGTTATGATGCCTTGTCAGGCCGGAGCGATGATTCAAAAACATGAATACCCATTATAAACGAGGCATTTGTTGCATCCAGTGGGGACATAATTAATGATTATATTGACTTATACTGTCTTTTTTACGCGTTGCGTTGCATCGCGCTGTGTAAACATAAAACCATGTCTGCTTTTGTGATCGGAGAAATTACAAACAAGCACTACTCTACACTGCTTAAAAAACTTGCTTTAAATATATAAAACATAAAAACTCTTTAAATATAAAAAACGTACTTACAGTCTTTGAGTCAGAACAGCCGACATTGTAGTCTACTCTACGAGGATCAGGAAACGTCCTTTCCATAAAATGTGCTGCACACATCTGAATATTTGGGTTGGAGCGTTCTGGAACAGTGTTGTAAAAAAAACTTAACCACTGATTTCTAGTCGTACCCTCTTTTGGAAGACCAAACAAAGTAATTTCGCTTCCACAACGACACAGCGTCACACACGGCGGCCTTGAGTGAGTGGAGGCCGGAGGGCTAGAGTGAGCAGGGGCTGGGGGCTAGAGTGAGGAACGGCCAGAGGTCTAGAGTGAGCAGAGGCTGGGGGCTATAGTGAGGAACAGCCGGAGGGCTAGAGTGAGCAGAGGCTGGGGGCTAGAGTGAGGAACGGCCGGAGGCTAGAGTGAGCAGAGGCGGCGGGCTTGAGAATGGCATGGCCGGCGGATTCGTCGAAGGAGCGTCCGGAAGGCTTGTGGCAACACATGTGACGACCCCGGGCTGGACTCCGCTTCATCCACGGTGAAAGCCGATCCGGCAATCCACAGCACTAAGTTTATGTATTTCTTCAGTAACCAGCACGGTTCAGCTCCAGGCATGATGAAGCGGATATCGTCCTCTTTTGGAAGGCCAAACAAAGTAGTTTCGCTTTCACAACGAAACAGTGCCTTCACGACATGGTGGCGGCAGCAACAATACTACAGCGAGAATAAAAGTTACGCCTTCTTTCTTTGTGTGAACATTTGGGCGGCGTTATGCAAATCTTCCCACATTGTAGGTGTGGCTGACTCTTAACTTTTATAAAGAATATCTCTTTGGATTTGAGACTTTAGTCTTTGCAACTTTACAGATCTTCTTTATGCACCAAGAACGTGTAACACTCCAAAGAGAAAGGAAAAATTTAAATCGCATAATATGACCCCTTTAATTATTTGGAATAATTTCGATTTTTAAAATGTTTTAATGTTTTTGAAAGAAGAGAGCATAAGAGACTGATTTCTAAGACATTCAAAAACGTAATTTTCAAAAAAAATAAAAAATCTCTCAATTTTTACACAGACACCCTTGAATCGTTTTGCATCCACCTTTGAATAATAATAATAAAAAAACTTCTCTGTGATATTATTGATGATTGTATTGCTTACCAGGACGATGATAGCCTAATAGTAATAGTGATGCTGACCTTAACAACATCACTAATAATTCATGTCCTCTGTGGGCTTCTGCATGTGTGAAAGCAGTCAAGTATTAATGTTCTAGTTATATGTGTTTGTGTAAGTTATCAGCACAGTGCTATTTTCTCTTTCATCTGATGAATTCCATCTTTATAGTTCATCCTGTTTGCACATCAGCATGTTTTCTCTTATGCATGAGTGTGCTTAAAAAGTTGCTCACATATGTTTTTCTATTGTGGTGGGGACTTTCCATTCGACTTCTATTGTTTTTATACTGAGCTAATGATATTTTCTATCCCATAACCCCAAACTAACCCTCATACAAACCTTTTTGTACTTTTAGATTTTCAAGAAATGTAGCTTGTTTGTTAAGCCGGATGTCAGGTTTTACTATCCTTCACTATCCACATACACAACTCTACATAAACATACCTCTTTTCTCATAGATGCACACAGCTCTCTCTCTGTAAACTCGCTCTTCTTTGGGAGTGTTTACTTCCACAGGATGGAGAGGCAGGTTTAGCATGTGGAAGCGTTCTGCTCAGCATAATGACTGCTAATTTCACAGCAAATAAGTCAACAGCGATTCCTTTGAATCACACACCATTTACGAGTGGCCACGAACAGACAGCATTCCTCTGACTGGAGCTAAAGCTGGAACTGTCTTCTTATCTATTGAACTGCCACTGAACTGTAGAGTCAAAGTCTTTACCTCTAAACTGAACAGTCTGTTTCTGTATCTCTCACACACATGTAACACTGTCTTACTTTCTTCTCAGCTAATGAGACTTACCGGCCTGCTCTGAGCGCACACAAACACTACACACAGAATATCAGCAGATCTGTGTGTGGTAAACTGTATTCGACCTTTAACGCTTTCTCAGTTATGAAATGGACATCACAACGCACATCTGTCGCTCGTGATTTCACTGAAGATTTAAAATTACAACATTCAAATGTTAAACTATTAAAGCTTTCCTAAATATGTGTTTACAGCTTTGCAAAATAACAGGTTGTTATTTTTATCCCTAAAAATCCTTTCTGTTATTGCACTTAAACATATATTTATATTAACATAATTGACCTATCGGTAAGCCCCTCCCCTCGTACACAGATGAGCCAATGGCAGTTGAGTATCAGCTACACGGGGATCGGAACTTGGACATTTTTAGGTTTCAGCACCATAGAGAAACATTGGAAGATCTGAAGCTTCATCAGTTTGATGGTGTTTATGCTACAAAAATGGAAAAACTAGGTGCCTGGGGTACTTGTAACACTGATTACAGATATCCTGAGAGGATGGGTAATGGGATTTGTTTTATTCCATTTCCTAAACCCAAACAAGACAGAGCAAAATGTCCCTAAGCATTCAACCCCAATCCCAATGAAGATGAAAACGTTCATTTTCTGGTTGTCATACTCTCATTAAGTTACAATTTTCATCTGCTCAAGCAGAACGTTAATGTCATCTTGTGCTTTAGCAAGGTATCTCTGGCTAAAGCTAGCTAACGTTAAAGTTGGTGAGTCCATGCTAATGTACAAACCTAAATAGCGAACTGTTCTCGCGTCTTGTACAGTGTAGGGTAAAAACACATAAACGAAGGTCTACATTTTAGTGCCTCTCCATATTAAACTGGTTAAATGTAAATTATTTAATCTTACCTTGCGGTACATGAATTCTGGATGTTGTCATCTGCTATTGTGAAGACTGTAATGAGGCTTCTCCCGCTTGCATTGTGATCTGTAAACCCACACATTATTCGAATTAATCTGGTACCCACCTATTTTATTTTACAATCTTTTTTTATTACCCTCCATGGCATTTTAAGCTCCCATGAATGGTCCTTCTGGTCCCAAATTGTAATCAAACAAATCTTGGGACAAGGTTTTCACACTGACATCTGTCATGTCAGCAGTTAGCAACAAAGCAATCTTAGTTTGTTTGTCCGAGTTAGCAACAGTAACTAATGGGAGCGGTGGCTACCGATAGGTCATTTAGTATCTCATACTTTTATGATGCATACCCTCAGTTCCCTTTCAGTGGTCACTCTCGACGTCATGTCGGATGACCGACGAATTGGGATTCGCTAGAGAGATCAATCTACTTCGAGTTGGGGGGGGGGGTACAACTAAACGAGACAATGCACATTGGCTTGCGATTATTGCATCCAGCTGCCGCTGATCACAGAGTGAGTATAAGTAGGCAGCAGATGCAGTGCATATTCAGCTTTTTGCTTTGGAGCCGAGCGGTCATATCGTTCTGCTCCTGACTTCTACTGTACTGAGAGAAGACTGAACGAGTTCAGTGCACTCTTTGGAGCTCTTGGTTGTTGGCGGTACAGCGCTTCAGCGGTGGTGTTTCCCGTGTCGAGTGGGTTGCACACATCAGGCTGCACTAACCCCCTGTTTGTGTGGCAGATGATCATCTCCCCTGTGCGCCTCAGCACGCTAAAAGAGCTTTTTTCCCTAAAAGAGCAATTTCGGGTGTGTCTTTTTAAAGACGATGTTGCGTGGCGAACTTGACATTACGTCTTTGTAAAGATGATGTGGGTCTTGCTATAGACAACGTATCACCCGGGCGATTCTGGATGTGGTCATTACCTGGTGCTGGGTGATGGTCACGATCGCTGCCTCACGTGCCTGGGCATGTAGCACGCTGAGGTGGCGTTTGTGGATGAGTCATCTTCTCATTGCGGGAAGAAAATCATCTCGGAGTCCCGGGCCAAGCTCCGTTTCCTCAAGGGGCGGAGTTCCGTTGCCTCTGCCTTGATCTAGTTCTCCTCATGGCGGCAGCCAGGGGGGCTACTTCAGGCAGTAGTGCGGGCGGTCTGAGGCACTCCGCAGCCAGTTGAGCTGCCAATGGAACGTGCTGGGCATATCAGCCATATCCTTTGGCGCTCCTCCCAACGACCAGATGTCGATCACTGCATCGAAGGGAGAGCTTTCTGGAGAGGAAGATTCGGCTGCGCTGCTCTCCTCCAGGACCGTAGCAATGCCTGAATCGGATCCAGAAATAATGGCTATGCTTTCCCGGGCCGCCGTAGGGGTAGGGCTCGAGTGAAGACTTTCACCGTGTCCCGAGCCCTCAAGGTTGCACGATTGGTTCTCGGGGTGGTCCGCGCTGGTTCTCAGCGCCCCGCCTCGGTGCCTTTCTTCCCGGAGGTGCATGAGGAACTCAACAGGTCGTGGATGGCACCTTTTTACTGCCGGAAACTGATTTGCTGGATCCTCCTCCCTCACCACCCTCGATGGTGGGGCAGCTAGGGGGTTACAAGGGTCCCCCCGGTGGAGCGGTCGGTTGTGATGCAGTTGTGTCCTAATACCACCTCCAACTGGCAGGGAGAACCGTGCCTCCCCTCCCGGGTCTGTAGGTACTCGACTGGCAGCGATGCCTGTATGACTGGTGGAGAAGCTGCCTCCACCTTACACACTATGGCGTGATTGCAAGTGCACCAGACCAAGGCACTGAGGGACTTGCACGAGGGTGGTCATGACCCGGAAGTTCTCAAAGAACTCCACACTGCGACGGACGTCGCACTACGAGCGACGAAGGTTACGGCGCGGTCTCTGGGTCGTGCGATGTCCACTATGGTGGTCCGGGAGCGCCATTTCTGGCTGTGACTGGCTGACATGTGCGAGACGGACAAGACACGATTCTTGAACGCCCCCGTGTCCCAGGCCGGCCTTTTCGGTGACCCGGTGGGGAACTTGCCCAGCAGTTCTCCGCTGACCAAAGCAGACTGAGGCCATCAGGTATATCCTGATGGCCTCAGTCTGATGCATGCAGCTGCTGCCATCGCCGAGGGCGGCCCCTTGCCACCGCCCCGCTCCTGCGGCCTCCAGCAAAGCTGCGCCGTGGAGCAGGTCGCAGGGCAGCCGCCCCCCGTCCAGGTCCCCGCCAAACCTGGTGGCAAGCGAAAAAGCAAGAGGCCCTGAGACGGGCAACCAGAGGTGGAGAGACCTGCTCTTCGAGAGATGGTGAACGCACCACTCCCTCCCCCGGAGGAGGGCCGGGTGGAGAATCTTTTAATCTTTTTCCACCACTGTCCTCTCAGTCGGTGGTACCCAAATACTCGACAAAGAGCAATTCCTCTATTTCTGGGTCTCCAGAGGGGACGAGGGGGTTGTGGATGATCCAGTGCGTATCACACTCACCCTCCTCTCTCGCCAGTGTGCAGCAGGGGGCGGATCGGGAGGACGAACCAACGGACTACTCACGCACCCTCTGCTCAAATGCAGGTCGGTGTTGCACACACTCAGACCCCGCCTCGGACTGGCTATGAGATGCCCGGGCTGGGTCCCTGCGTTCTTCCGCACTGCCCCACATCGGGTACGCCTGTAGTTCCGTTGATGGCACTTGCGCTGTGTCTGGGAGCCTGGCTAGAACTACCCAGCCCGTCCCGATGGCTCCTTAAAACCGTCAGGCTCGGCTATGCGATTAAGTCACCTGGCGTCCCCCCGCCAAGTTCAATGGCATCCGCTTCACAACAGTGAAGCCGGCCAATGGTCCTGTCTTGCGGGCGAAGGTCGCAGTCCTACTGGCGAAGGATAGAGCCGGTTCCTCCAGCCGATATGAAGACAAGGTTTTACAGCTCCTACTTCATTGTACCCAAGAAGGCGGTGGGTTGCGACCGATCTTGGACCTGTGTGTCTTGAACTGGGCCCTTCACCGGTTACCGTTCAATTTGTTGATGCAGGAACGCATCTTCGGGTGCATCCGTCCTCGAGATTGGTTTGCAGCGATCGACCTGAAGGACGTGTACTTCATGTGTCGACCCTTCCGCAGCACAGATCATTGCTGTGGTTCGCATCCGAAGGATGAGCATATCAGTGTGAGGTCCTGCCCTCCGGGCTGTCCCTGTTGCCCCGTGTCTTCACGTAAGTGGCGGAGGTACCCCTTGTTCCCTTGAGAAAACATAGCATTCGCATTCTCAACTACCTCGAAAAAGCAGTCTCAGGATCAGTTGTGCGAAAACAGGGATTTGGTGCTCTCACACCTCAGCCTGTTGGGCCTTCAGGTCAACTGGGAAAAGAGCAACCTCTCCCCGACGCAGAGGATCTCTTTCTCGGTATGGAGTTGGACTCGGTCGAACAGACATCACGCCTCACCAGACGGGCTCATTCGCTTCATATGCACCGGCTTCAGCACAGCACCATTGCTGCTAACCACGACCCCGTTGAAGGGAAGTCGCTGGGGAAGCATGACCTGGTTGTCAGGTTCCTTAAGGGGGCGAGAAAGCTAAATCCTCCACGGCCCCCCTCTATACCCTCTTGGGACCTGACTCTAGTGCTCACAGCACTACAGCAGGGCCCATTTGAGCCTTTGCAGACGGTCGAGCTGAAATTTCTTTCGATGAAGACTTTGCTCCTGCTGGCATTGGCCTCCATCAAGAGGGTAGGGGACCTGCACGCATTTTTGGTCAACGATTCGTGCCTGGAGTTCGGGCCGGCTGTTTCCCAGGTAACCCTGAGGCCCCGGCGCGGCTATGTGCCCAAGGTTCCCGCTACTCCCTTCAGGGATCAGGTGGTGAACCTCCAAGCGCTACCCTCGGAGGAGGCAGACCCAGCCCTAGCTTTACTCTATCCCGTCCGAGCCTTAAGGTGCTACATAGACCGGACGCAAAGCTTCAGAACCTCAGACCAGCTCTTTGTCTGTCACGGAGGCCGGCAGAAGGGGAATGCCGTCTCTAAGCAGAGGATGGCCCACTGGATAGTGGATGCCATCACCCTGGCTTATCAGGCACAGGGTGTGCCCTGCCCACTCAGTTTGCAAGCTCACTCAACTAGAGGTGTATCATCCTCCTGGCGCTGGCTCGTGGCACCTCGCTGACAGATACTTGTAGAGCTTTTTTTTTTGTGGGGTTCCCGTGGGCTGGGCGACCCCTAACACGTTTGCTAGATTCTATAGTCTTTGTGGGGAGCCGGTATCCTCCTGTGTTCTCACCTCAAATGGTTAGAAGCACTGAGAGGCCCCGGCTTCGGGTCAGCTTGCTGAAACCACTCCAGAGAGTCCATATAGTAGACCCTGTTGAGCTCCTCCATCCCCACGGCAGCCAGACGTGGCGGAGCGTCCGGCGCCAGGCCTTCACTCGATGAATCCATGAGAACCGGTAGAGGGCTGGGTTCCATATGTAAGACCTAAGTGGATCCCATAGGTGTAAAGTCCACGGTATAGCCTCGAGCCCTTGTTTCCCCGGCAGACTTTTGCCATTCCAAGAGGGTTCAATCACCTTTATTCTTCCATATGCACCTAAGGGATGGCTATATGTGTATTGCTTCCAAAACCTCCTTCAGGAAGGTTGGAGCTTCCGTAACGTCCCTGTTCCAAGTAGAACGGGTACGTTTCCCAGTGTTATCCAGTCTTACTCATTGGGTAGTGCCATAGCAGCAGTAACTGGTCCTCTTGTGCAAGCCCTGGCCTACACCAAAAAGTAGGGACGCAAGTGGCTTCCACAGGACACTGGAAGGGGCAGTAGCTGTGGCCTTTTGGTAGGATCCCAATTCGTCGGTCATCTGACGTGACGTCGAGAGTGACCGACTGAAAGGGAATGTCTCGGTTACGTATGGTAACCCTCGTTCCCTGAAGGAACCACGTCGCCACAGCTCTTGTACCACCGCTGAACGGCCGGGTCACCGGATCGGCTCCTCAGCGAAAACCTGAATATGCGCTGCATCTGCTGCCTACTTATACTCACGCTGTGATCAGCGATAATCGCATGCCAATGTGCATTGGCACGTTTAGTTTACACTCGAAGTAGATTGGTCTCTCTAAGCAAGATCCCAATTCGTCGGTCATCCGACGTGACGTCTCCGTTCCCTCCTTCAGGGAAAGAGACGATATGATGTCAGAAAGATCCATTATTTTTAAAGTTGTATCGGGGACACAATTGAGAAATAAATGGCACCGTTTCCTTAGAACGAGCCCAATGCAATTCAAATTCCAGATTTAAATAATAAATCTGGGCTAGAGGAAATCTCTTCTCACCCATCACACTCACATGTCTATGTCTTTCATCTCTGAGCTCTGTAAGGGGCTCTGCAGCTCTGTGGATGTGATAGAGTTTATCACTTGCTCTCGTCTGGAAGTGAAATGGATCACAGACACACTTCTGCACACATTCCCCATTAGATAGTTGCAGACCTAAATAGATAGATCATTCCTTCACGCATGCATGCGTTTGGCTGCTGAATAAACAACATGGTTGCTATATCAGCGGGATCTTGGAGTGTGTGTTAAATGTCAGTTTGGAATATAGCACTGAAGTTTAGAAGGAGTGATGAAACACTTGAAATGGCTAATCGGGACCCCCAGCATTTATCCAGCAATCCTTGTGCTTGAGTTATGGAGATGTCTAAACTGTGAGGACATCTGGATTGCGCTTCTCACTGATCAACTCAAGAGATAATGAGAGATAAATGTTGAAGCTCTTTTTCTCTTATTTTCCCTCTCACTCTATCTTTCTCCCTATCAGACATTGCAGTGGGATTGCACTCAGCTGGGACAAAAATGCTCTTACAGTTCATTCCTCTGTTTATAGCTGTTTTCTAACATTTGATATATTTTCTAATATTCTATTCAAGGATTAGTGGCTTTTGAGATACTGCAGTGACCTGTAGTCATCTCATAAACTCAGAAAAAAAGGTATAAAACTGTCACTGGGGTGGTACATTTACAAGGTATTGATATGTACTTTTAAAGAACTAATATGTACATTTGGGGTTAAATAAGGTAAAATTATGTACCTTTTAGCTGTTGCACCCGAGGTTTTGGCCCCAGTGACAGTTTTTTGTAAATTTTTTCTGAGAGGGAGTGTTGCTATAAAGGTACGTGTAACCAATGAGTCTGCAAATTCCTTTACTGATTATTTGACATTTGATGGCGGTTTGATGTCAAATGCATAGGAAAAGCCTGAACATTCAAATATTTTTTCTTGCATTGTAGAGTATTAATTAATTAATTATTTATTTAATTAGAAAGAAAACAGTTTTCCGATAGATACCAGCAGAGCATACTGTTCTGCTTGTAAACACTCAATATGAAGAAGATTACGAAGTGATATGCAAGTGTGTGAAGTTAGAAAAACACATATAACATCTCCTAAACTGCAAAATCTGTTGTATAATCTATTGGAATTCTTGAAAAAAGAATTCTACCGACATTTTTGCAAAACTCCAAAAAAGTACACCTCCAATTCACTTCAATTTTCAGCTAAAATGAACACTAGTGGCTTTTCCACACAATTTATGATTACGGGGAAGATAATCAGTTCAAGCAAATACATAAACTAATACATTTGTAAACATGATTTGTAAGCTATTACATTTTGGAGTTTGCATCCCATAACCAGCTCCATATGTACAGCTATTCATAGTAAACTTGCTCAGTAGCTCACCTGGTACAGCATTGCACTTGTGACATAGTGCGCTGGGGTACGCGTCCTGTGAAATACTAGTCGCACTAAAAGGATGTAGATGCAAACAAAAACTCCCTGGTTGTTTCAGCAAATGTGTTTCTATTCACCTCTGCCTTTTGTTCCACTATCGGTTTATCTGTTTCGTGTTTTAGTGGTAGTATGTTAATTCAAAGCAATAAGCATTAAACCTTTTAGCGCCACTTCTCTAGACATTCCTTTCTAACTGCTGCATTACGTACAACAACCACCGAATAAAATATTGCAAGATTCACAGATTTCAGATTGATTTAAAGGGGTCATATGATGTTGCTAAAAAGAACATTATTTTGTGTATTTAGTGTAATGATAGCGGCGGCCTAGAGTGAGCGGAGGCCGGCGGCTAGAGTGAGGAACAGCCGGTGGGCTAGAGTGAGCGGCGGCTGGCGGATTCGACGAAGGAGCGTCTGGAGGGCTTGCTGCAACCACATGTGACGACGCCAGGCTGGACTCCGCTTCGTCCACGATGAAATCCGATCCGGCGATCCACAGCACAAAGCTGATGTATTTCCTCAGCGACCAACACGGATGAGCTCCAGGCATGACGAAGCAGATATCGTTCTTTTTTGGAAGGCCAAACAAAGTAGTTTTCACTTTCACAACGAAACACACATACGCCTTCACGACATGGCGGCGGCGGCAGCAATACTACAGCGAGAATAAAAGTTACGCCTTCTTTCTTTCCGTGAACATTTGGGCGGCATTATGCAAATCTTCCCACATCGTGACGTAGATATGTGGGGGCTTGTTAGAATGAGCCGTTTTAGGAGGGTTGTGGTTGACTCTTAACTTTTATAAAAGAATATCTCTTTGGATTTAAGACTTTAGTCTTTGCAAATTTACAGCTCTTCTTGATGCACCAAGAGGCGTGTAACACTCCAAAGAGAAAGGAAAAATTTAATCGCTTCATATGACCCCTTTAAGATAAAACCCGCTGGTCCTCAATGGACATTTCAAAGTGATTTGAAAGTGTAGTGAAACTGTCCAAGAAGAAATGTAATATTATTGTACAGAAATGTCGCCACAGGCGTGTTTTTCCAATGAGTCTGTGTTGAATTTGTTTATTTGTTTATTTAAATTATTACTAATTATTATTTAATTTATTAAATAATTAAAATGTAAGTGTTTGACATAGATGGCATGCTATGTTTTAATGTAATTAGAAATGAATATGCCCAAATAAAAGTAAAAAACACGCCTGAAAATCTGTTGCAGGGCGTCAGATATTTCCCTTAATGAAAAAGTTAATTTCTGACACTACTGGAGACTGACAATAAAATCATGGTGAAATAATAGCCTGAGTGTGTTATTAGACCAGCATGTGACAGGACTCTGTGCTACTGCACATAGCTGAAATACCCACCAAAAAACAAACTGCACTATCCCACAATACGCAACAGATGAAGAGCCAGATATGTGTGTGTTTGAGGACACCTGTCCCCAAAGCTCACTCCTCTCTACGGCTGTCTCTCACACATCCTCACTAATCGCTGATTTGGCAGCGTTACTCTGACAACATTCCAAGGTCCAGTTTCAGGAGAAGAGCTCTCACACACAAGCTTACACAATTACACACAGACGTACACTCACACGTCATTCTGGGGGCTTTATGTCCCTGTTTCTTAACATGGTCACCGTTTTGAACTTTTATTGCAGTGTTACAGCTGTGAACTCACTTGCGAAATGATGTTTATACGTAATACTTGTAAAAATGTGCTAATATATTAAGAAAAGTTCTCATATCTTATAAGGGGATCTGACGATTGAAAGCCAAGATACTGATAATGCAATAGTCCATAATCTCTTGGACTCAAGCAACCGATTTCAATTAATATCATGTTTCACAATATGGGAATATTGTAATACACTTTATTTGTAGAATACTCAAAGTTCAACGTGTTTGCAAGTGCGCAAGAAACAAAAATTAACCCTAAAAAGGGCATTTTGATATAGTAATTAAAAGAGCTTAGTTAAAAACTGCTTAAAAACAACTTTATTACCCAAATAATTTAGACTCATCCCTCAGTTTGTAAAAATAAAGGATGTGTGTTCTTATTAAATTTACAGTTAAAAATCTATGAGGTACAGCACCACAAATTGACAATATTCAAATGTTAGAATGTACTGAAACTTTTAAACATTATGTTAGCATAATGAATGGTGTGGTGTCTGTACAAAGTTATAATCCAGTCTTTCAACATGTAGATTCAGTAAACTTAGTAAGTTTTGCATGCAAAGATACCAGAATGTGACATACTGTAACTATCCATAAAGGATTTTTAAAGGAGAGTACACTCATTGAACTAACTTATTTCTGGATAGCCGGTAGTTCATTCACCTTAAAGGTTCCATATTGTCAAAACTGAAATTTCCTGCCTTTTTTCATGATAACTGAGGTCTAAGTGCTATGTAACTACCATATAAGTTTCAAAACAGTCAGTCCACAGTAAAATTCACACAGCCTCCATAAAGTAGCTGTGATTTTTCAGAACTATTGTGACTTCCGTAAAAAGTTGACGTCAGAACTACACAGTCACCACCCTGAGCACCGCCCCACTCTCCTTTTGCCAAACCCCCAGACAACATTGCGGAAACATGTGGAAAGGTTAACTTTAACCATGAAACCAGATCGGCCGACCTGTAACGTTACACTCTCACTCAAAGGATGGATGATCTGACTGGATTGTTACTATGAGGTGGATCACATCTAATTTGTATAGTAAAGACAAACTCACCGTGTCTATCTAGTCATGATGATGTATATATATTTAAATTTCAGCAGGCAACTATTTTTACAGCTACATTATTGTTCCAGCCACAATTAATCACAACAATGTATATACAATTACAAATGATTATATATAAATTGTCAGTTTGTTGTTTTACACACATGCACACAGACATTTCATACACGACATAGTCGTGAGATGCAAGAAACATATGGCAAGAATTCTGTACACTTTTTCTGATCATTAGTGTGCGCTGCAAACGCAAGCATTTTTGACGATCGTTTCTGTCCAGTCTGCTCGTTTTATCGCGTTTAACCACAGCTGTCGTCGTTTTTTTGTCTGGCAGTGGTAGCAGATATGCAATCAAATTTCTAATTTGAGGCTGTATTACGTTGATTCTGGCACCCAACATCACAACAAGATGATATTTTAAGCTCCTTATATAGCCGAATCTGCACTGTTTGAATGGGCCGCCTCCAGTTTCCCCTGTTTTGCTGCCTCCAGCTAGCGCTGTGACTTCGGCTGACCCTTGTTACCTGTGGTTGGCCTGGCCGTGCGTCACTCAGAAAACAACAGGCCAATCAGAAGAGAGGCTTATGAATATTAATTAGACAGGCCAAAATCGACCTGTTCTCAGCAGAGCTGAGAGAGGAGCTGTAAACATATATTGAGATGGTTTTTTTTGGTACTTATACCGCAAATATATATATATATATATTCTTAATGACATCAAATCCTAAAATAAAACTCCAGAAAGGTGTAAAATATGGGACCTTTAAAAAGTAATGCTACCTACAAATGATAATCTCGATAAAATAATAAACTTTTTGTTTTACTAAATAATTTGAGAAAGTGATTTAAGAGAAAACAAGCTTTCACATTTATGCATTGAAAGCCTTAGATGTCCATTGCAAGTGGATTACTGTACATGAGTTTTTAAAGGCTGAGGGACAAGTCAGAATAATTTTCTGGAGTAATCAGCAGCATGCCACAGATGCTGGCGTTACAGCTTGAGCTGTATTTAAGCCAGAACATTCTTCTGGCGACAAGCATGAAAAGGTACATTTGAGCAGCTCTTTGAGTGTGTCCACAGTGATTGCTTTCCTGAAACATTCTGGCGTTGTTTTGCAGAGCCAAAAGCTTTCACACAGAATGCGTCTCTCTGTGGAAACATCTGGAATTTGAAGGAATAAGGGATGCCAAATATGCTGCCACAAAACCTCCATATCCAGAGGGGAGAAATAAGAATTATAATTATGAATTTAAATTTTTTCAAACTCTTGTAAGGGAAACAGGTCAATAATTTAGCTCAAAGGGAATCATTTAAGATTTTAAAGGGAACTCCACCATTAATATGTAAGGGAATTAGGACAGAATCACTGTTTTACGGCTGATCACTGAGACGGCCAGCGATTCAGCGAACGAGCCGTATGACAGCAATTCTGCAATGGATATCTATATCCAAAATATAGTGAAAACACTATTAATTAGCATAGTAACAAGATCGGCAGTTTAAGACATTAACTTGTGAGCACAAAACACAAGATACTTCTCTTTTCCATATAAATAAGGCTTTATTGGATAAATCTAAGACATATAAACTAATCTAACACATGAACACACGCATTCACACAAGTTTTCAGAAAGAGAGAGAGAGGAAATAATTAAAGAGAATGAAAATGTGAAATCCCAAGTTTACAGTAATATGTGCAATTGCATAGATCTGAATAACCATCAATCACTTAATTAACCCTCTCATTGAGTTTGCTCAATGAGGTTAAAATTGAGATTAAATGCACCAGTTCAGTTTAGAAATCTGGAGGTACTTGCTTTCCTGTGATGCAGGGTTTCCTTCCTTGTCTGGTTGCCAAAAGGGGTTTCCCGAGGTTGCTGATTGGCTGTAGGTTCAGTCTTGGGAAGCCAGTGGTTGGGCGTTGGCTGGCGACGCGGAGCTGTGGTCTGCAGTTGAAGGGTAGACAGCACTCTTCTGGAAGATGCGGCGTTAGGCTTAACTCAGAACACGAAACTCTCAACGGAAAATAAAACAAACTAAAGAAATAGAAATAGATGTAAAGTTTGACGAGAACAGGTGGCGTTTCTCCTCATGGTTTTGGAGGAGCTGGCGTGTAAGCCAGAGCACGCTAAAACTAAAGAAGCATGACTAGGAGTGAACAGCTAAAAGCCGCATGGCTAAAAGCTAGACACAAAAGTCAGACCCGCAAAAAGGCAAAAGGCAAAAGGCAAAAGACAAAAAAAAGCTAAGTTTGATGGTGTTTCTAGTATTTAAACCATGCTGTTTAACACACCCCAAATGGTGTTTTGCCTAATTAGATGTCGTGTTTGCTCGGGGTGTTGCATTGTTTCTCCTTCCCATTCATAAATCAACTGATATCTCATCATTCACATGACCTGCGTTTTTCCCGCTCTTGTAGAGTATGATTTTGGACATGATTTCTATCACGAGTATATGATACATTTGACCAAGAATTGACTGGGAGAAACGTTTCAAGCATGAAAATTCAAACTCACACATACCAAGCATGAATATGACCCCTTAAGCTCTTCAATAGTTATTAACAATACATACACAATAAATGATTAAAACATGATGGTTAAACATGTGGGTTAGATACATAATATGGAGTTATGCATAGCAATGATTGGTTGCTCACAACAAGTCATTTTAGTGTAATTTAGGTGCATGGAAAGGCTGTTTCCGTGCCATTCTGTGAATGTATGAAGACCAGATATTAAAATGTCTGTAAGGAATTTTAGTCTGTCTGTTCTTGTCGTGAAGTGGGTGAAGTCAATTTACGAGGAGCTTGTGATTGTAGTTACTCTCGTGTGATAGTCATGCGGTCATCTCTTTTGACCATTATTCTTGATAACTTGCCCCAAAATTTTACAATCTCCTTGGACTTGTCAATGTGTTCTTTTGTGTTAATGTTGAAAACTGTTCTGTGACAGGGTCTTAGGTTTAGGCTTGCTTCAGAGAGGCTGGGGTCTGATTTATGACATCCTGTTGTCTTGGGCCTCAGTGGATTTTTTGTGACTCCTCGTGCCTCAACTCGGTTTTGACCAAATCTTAGATTGTCTGATTCGGTCTGATATCCTACACTCTTTTCCTCCTATATTCACAACCTCATATTATCTATCAGAAACAACTTGCAACTATTAATTTCAGGGGCCACTAATGGCAGCCCAGGTTCTCTTGGTGCAATTTTGTAGCTACAATTTTCGGGATAGTTCACCCCAAAAAAATGAAAATTTTGTCATAATTACTCACCCTCATGTCACTGAAACACAAAGTATAATATTTTGAGAAATGTGTGTATTTTGAGTGTTTTTTGGTTGTTTGGTTCCCAATATTCCTCATCATCATCATAAAAACTATATATAATGTTTCTGTCAGGACCACTATCGTCAAAGATGACATTAGCATACAGTTTGGATTGGCGGTATGGTTCCTGTAGTTTTTCATTTAAGAAACCAAGCAAAATTGCAGCTGATCGTCACAGCCAGTGATTATACATTTCATGGTTAAGAAAAGAGCAGTTTTGGCATGTTGTTCCACAGAACAAAAGTTAATAAACATTCTTTTTCACCCCCAATAATTGAGCGACTTAATTATCGAAGGTAATTTGTATTTTAATTGTTTATTTATTTACTTATTTTTTGCATTTACATCCACTTGGTTAAAAAATCTGACGTGAATAGGCATGATGCTTCTGCCATCTCTGTCATCAGCCAAAGGTAATGAGCATGTGGAACAGTCCTCACGAGTGTCTTACTTATCTTTTAGAGTTCACGTTTTGCTGTGCTGGCATTTAGACAATTCAAATTTCCTAAAGCTCTCTGTAAACTTTTATCAGTATGGCGGGGAGTCCCTCACCCCAGCCAGCTTCAGTCTGGACTTCAGCCACTTGTCAGAGGAGTCTCCATGCTGACACTCTGTTTGACAAATCTCTCGTCTCTCAACCTCTCACTTTCTTGTCATTTTTCCCTTCCACCTTGCCCCCTCCCCCTTCTCCTGCTTTCGCTGTGTGCGTCATAAGTGTTGGTGTCTGCAGTGGCTTTTTAATAGGGGCTGAAAAATGTCACTGCTCCACCGTCCAACGCCACAGACTAACGGTAAACATCTTGTCTGGTCAGAGCACAGTGCCAGCCGGGTACATATATGCACATGAAGACATGTTTTTACTTTATTAAATTTAGCAAAAAATAGTCGGTGACTCTGCCTTTTCTGTAACCACATCGAAGGTATTAATTATGCTCGGGCCTCCCAAACTCTGCCTCTTATTGCATACCTCAGACCACTGATGAGTGTGTGTGTGTGTGTGTGCACTACACACACTCAACCAGCAACAATTACAGAAGGTTCTGGCACAACATGAGTCCAGCAAACACACTTATACACAAATCAAATGAATTAAGTGTAGTCGGGAGGAGATTTCCTGCACCCTCTGTTTTTAGGTCTATTTATGCAGTGGGGCCATTTTGGAGTCTTTCTTTTTTGGTCAAAAAAGTACTCAGTGTGTTGACTGAGGATACAGAGAGCCATAATCATCCTTGCACAACTCACAAGTCATAGTTACAACGACTTTATGGTTTTTAAGGCCATTTTTATTTTTAAAAAGTAAAAGGGGCATTATTTGAAGTAATATAATTTAATATTTTTTTATCATTTTAAGTGTTCTCTGTGGTTAATTTATAATTTTAGTTTAGTTTATAACCATTTTCCGCTCTCTCTCTGAACCTTATAATTAAATGCGCTGTTTGTTGCTTATAGACTCCCTCTTTGCATGTAAAAAAAAGCATTTTTCTTGTGCTACTTTGCTGTTGAATTCAATGTATTCTACATCTCTCCATCATTGTCTTTGCAAAGCCTCTGTGATGTCAGAAACCCATCAAGTAGGGTTTTGCAGCAAAAGATGGCCTTTTGAAAGTTTTGAGCTCTGAAAGTTAGTGCATTCTCATGATATGACCCCTTTAATTCTGAAAACGACATACAGTATATTATGGTGTTCTGATTACAAGGACCCTGAGGTGTACTTGTATACCCTGAAATGCATGTGAGTCATCAGGTACTTTCTGTGTGTTTACTGTGTATACCACATATAAAGCAGTGAGAGATGAAGTCACAGTGAGAGCCGCAGTGTGGAGTACCAGGTGCCCACAGTTATCTTGTGGCCTATCATCAGCTTGTACAAACGCATAGCTTTTGCATTAGTAATATTCTGAAGCCTGTGAGCCGTCCACCATGTTGGGTTTTGAAAACCACTGTTGTGTGAGCAGTTGTGAAATGGAATCATTGTAAAGATTTTTCCAAAGCAGATGCTCATGACACGCTGATCTACTGTACACAAAACTCATCTTCATCTGATGCACTTCAGTGGGTTTTATGTATAACAGTTTTTTTTATGAGCACTTAAAAAATTAGGAGCACAGTCTAAACTAGTCAATTTTTAAGGGACTTTTTAGGTAATGTTACTGTAGGCATGAGAAAATAGTTAAGCTGAAAAGTTATGACAGAATTCATTAATGGTGTGAGTCATGGCAAAGTTCATCTTAAAAAACTAAAAACTAAAGATTTTTCATCTTGTCAACATTGATATACAAAAAGACAATGTTCGGTCACAGATGTACCTGATGGTTGCACACAACTTTTTGTGCTTGGTTGGCTGACTAAAAACATGAAAAGTGGCCGGATGCAGTGCGAAACAGCTGTTGTGCAGTGAAAATGCATTTTGGGAGTTTTTACCAGCCATGAAACTGCTGCTTAGGGCTGCACAATTTAGGGAAGCAAATCTAATTTGCGATTTTTCTCATTGCAGTTGCAATTTATAATTAGATTGCGCTGTAGAGTCCTGTAGGGTAAGATGGGGAAGATACTCCCCTTAAGAACATTTACTTTTAAACTGTAACCTGTAAGTTTAGCACGTGCAGGATAATGCTGCATCAGCCAATGCATTATTATAGGAAATAAATAGAAACATCTGCTAATTTTGTTGTTAATTTAGATCCCCTTTTATTCAATACTTCTTGCAATCTCCATTTTGTCAAGATTCTTTGCCAAGAGTCTTCCCCTGTAATGCCTGGTGAGGTTGGAGAACACTTGATCAGAGACTATTCTAGTATACAGGCTCTCTCCGGAAGCTTCAAATGCCAAAGCCCATGTTGGTGCCTCTCCTCTTCAATTCACCCCACTTCTTTTCTATAGGGTTCAGGACATGTGATTGAAATGGCCATGGCCATGCTGGAGTTGGTTTTTGGATGAGAGCAGAGAGCTTTTTCTTCAACCCTCCCAAACAACTTGTGGTGATATAGGTGCTGTTTGATATTTTTTAAGGCTTTCTGACCCCAAGACTCAGCTAATTTCTGAGATTTTCCAGCTATGTTCCTTGCAGAGTCTTTGGCCACTTAAACTATTCCTCAACATGCATTAAGATGATATAGACACAGGTCCTCTCCAGTTGATTGGAACATCTTAATTGTTGCCCTGATGGATAAAATGGGATTTTCCAATGCTTTATTTTCTTACAGGCTATTTTGTGAAGCTTAACAATCTTTTGCTGCATATCAGAACTGTATTCTTTGGTTTTTCTCATTGTGATGGATGATTCAAGTAATTTGGCCTTTGAGTTAACTCATATTTATACTCCTGTGAAACAGGAATTTTGTCATTGCTGGACAATTTCATGTTTGTAGTCCTTCTGGTGTGCTAAAAATCTACAGTAAACATGAATGGTGATATATTTCATACAGTATATATTTTATTCATAAGATTTATTTCACAATGTGATTTTCCCACCTCTTTCAATTGTTTTACTTTAATTTAGGGTTAACATTTTTTTGTGAATATTTTGAACGGACAATCAAAAGGAAAAACAATGCAGATTTATTTTCACAGCCACCATTGCTCATATTTACCAAGGGGGCTAATAATTCTGACCTCAACTTTTTTGGTCTGAATATAAGCTGTACGTTTCTGTATTTATTGTTCAATTGTTTGTGATTTTAGTGATTTTCAGTGATGGAGAGCACGCCACTGATGCTGTCGACAGAAAAATGATCATACGTTTTCCTGCAGCAATGCACAGCTCATTCCTTCAGGGCTCTTTAGGATGACTTCAGCATCACTAGTGCCACTGCGTGACCAAACACATTACGCATCTTTGTATAAACACATGTCCTCATTGAAGTTACCTTCATCAAAACTAATTATGCAAAAATATAACCAAAAGTTTGTAAAGCGCTTTGTAATGTACGGGTGGCTATGGCAAGATTACAGATCTGACAAATCCCATGTAGCGTCTGATTTTGAAGAGTCTGACTGAAGAGGTGACTGATTTCCAGTGAACCTTGAGCAATAACATTCAAACTACTGCACAGTGGGACAACCTGGTAATAGGGTGACAGCAGTGAAAGATGACATGTAGGGAGGAAAAACGAGAGAAATCGAGGCTTGCTGGAGTCAGAGAACCCTGCAAGAATGAAAAAAGAAATGTAAAGGAATGAGGGATGCAAAGCCTCCCCCTGAGCAAACACAGCTCTGAATCAGACACACCAATTTAGACCTGGCTCTCTCAAACACATTTGTGAAAGGAGCTCTTGAGCTGCAGAGTAAAGTCCACGCCCACGAGCACACACACACACACACCCACACACACACACACACACACACACACACACACACACATCACACCCCACACACACACACACACACATACATCTAGGCACTGATGGTTCTCTTTAGAGCTCTGGGGAAGCTGGTATGTTTCCCTTCAGGACGATTTGAGTTTTTCAGCCTGCAGACTCCAGCAATAAACACTCACCGTTACATGTGCAATTTGTGTGACATTTTGTACTAGTCCAAAACTCGAACATTTTTTTGTTTTATTCATAGCCTCAGTGGCACAACATTATTCCTATTTATGACTAATTATTCATTACATTATTGCTTTGAATCACACACACACACCCACACACACACACACACACACACACACACACAACACACACACCCAAAAGATACAGTATACTTATAAAACAAATGGGATTATTGGAGTAGGTTTTACAAGAAAATACTATTTCAGTCTTTGTGCTTTAAAATGTCATGTTTAATATTAATGTTACTTGCTGTTTCATTGCAGTCATTTGTGAAAATAGTTTCAAAGTAGATTCTACACCAATTTCTCCTCTCTCTCTCTCTCTCTCTCTCTCTTGCTTTGTTACTTGCAGTTTCTTTGTGTTTATTTAAAGTAATTAAATATAGTCCCATGTATGAATTTTCAGTTGCTGAGTAGCATCACAGTACTACTTTCATGTCGTTTGTATGATTTTGTGCCGTTTCTCTTTTCATACCAATGTCAGTTCGGTTCGGTAATTGAATTTGGGTAATATGGTAACTGAACAGGGTTTTTCAGTTGTAGTAAAGACACCTCTCGATATGAACACATCTTACATATTGCTAGCATCATTTTTGGTCACACTAAAGTGTGTCACTGCTGACACGTTTACCTGTCGTAGTTTATCCATGATGTGTGCACGAGATCACAGACACTGACACAAAACGTGCCACTGGAGAACACTAAAAAAAAAATGTTAACACAGTTCTTGAACATTTTGTCACTAATTAATATTATTATGTTAAATCCACTTAAATTTGTAAAAAGGAAGGTAATTTGATCATTTTGTGTTGGGACTACATGAATAATTTTTGTTGACAATGTACTGAACAGTGGGTCTGTAGTTCCCAGCATGCTTTGCATGTGACTGCATTCTAATATTTAGACCCCCCCCCCCCCCCCCCCCCATATGCTCTTTAGTAAACAGAAAGTCTTGTTAGTGTTTAATGTTTGCTTATGTTAGAGATTTAGAAGAGTTTGTGTTATGCTTTGATGTTTGCTTATTCTAGATTACATACATTGCTAGTTAGTATGCTAGCTGGTATGGCACAGGAACTTAAATTTAGTAAGTTTAATAAGCTTCTGTTATTTTTGTACTAACCTAATGTTTCTAAAAGTTAATTGAACAATATATTTATTTATTTATTTTTGAGTGAAGCACTATTTAAACGTCACTGATTCAGTCAATGATTTCAGCCATTTCAAAACCCATTTTGGACAATTTCTTTCTTGTCATTCAAATATTTTTACCTACAGAAATTTTGGTGCATCACTAGTATTCTGCATTATGACTGAGGATTCTGGAGTTTCAAAATGTACTTTATTTCATTGCATTTCAATTCTAGATATCCTTGTCAAATTCTCTCCCACCCTTGATAATTATTGGCATAATAACACTGAAATACTGAGTGTGGCCAGTATTGATTTAAAAAGAATGTGACAGGCGAGCACTGGTTTTGTTGTGTTTATTGAAAAGGTTTTGATTGACAGCATAATTCCGTCAGGCACAGGCTGATAGAGTGTAAAGAGGTTTAACAGCTCTGAAGGGGCACAACTGAAACAGAACGGAATGTTCCACAGATACAGAGATATGGAAAAATAACAAAACACTGTTAGTCAACTATTCCATTCTTTTGTTAAACAGAGAGGGATGCAGATGCTGAACGACTTTAATTCTGCAAACGTGTTACCTCACCGCATAAAGAAAGATGTTCTACCTGGAATGCAATGCAATTCTTCTGTAAGAAAATACTGTAAAGAAGCTTTCATCCCTATTAAAACAAAACAAAAACACCTATATAAAATCTACTCGACATATAACAATAATTTGCTAATTTAAATCTATAACTTAATTTAATATCTTAATTCTAATAAGAGCTGAATGGCACTATCAAATAGAGCTTAAGAGGAAAATAACAAATGTGTAAAACGAAAGAGTGTTGACATCAGACCAGTATTGCTCATCGTCCAGCCACTTTAAAAGTGCTGGGGAAACACATTGTCCTTTCAAACTGTCTGGATGTTCATTGTAAACATTTAAGAAAACTTTCTTCAACCCCTAAACGCATCTTGGCTCTACCTCCATCCCAGAACTCACAAGCATGCAGGAATGCTGTCCTTTTGAATAAGAGAAGGTCATGAAAGCAAACGGATAAAGAAGAAAAAAAAAAAACGAAACATAAATACAAGGAAATAAATAACGTGGATTTGTGACAAGGAGGGGAAAGGACCAGCAACATTGTTTGATATGTTTGAAACAATGCAAAAGGGCTGTCAGTAGTAGAGCGGAGGATGCGGAAGTGAGCCAGAGGTTACAGGTTGTACAAAAAAATGAAGCTGAGAGTGATCGCTTGCCCTGCCATCCCACACCAAACAGTAAACGAACAACTCCACACGTAATGGACAAACACTCAAAACACTGTCTCCAACAGAACATGATGTCCCTCAGCTGGAAGAAGAAATCACAGAACAACGTCATCTGTATCTTTAAGAACCCAATCTGAGAATCAAGGTAACAAAGTGCCTTACACATATTTACTTTCTCATTCGAAGAAACACCCTGCTTATATCTTTTATTGATGTGGCCGTACATTCAAACCGTATGTTGCAATATTCAGCCACTCAGCTCCCTCCCAGGCACTTGACAAGTACAAAAATTCAATGGTTTGCAGGAGGAGGGAGCGACTGCTTCACTTGGCACCTGTACAGTCATCTCCTATCAAATATACAGTTTTCGTAGTTTAGCAGCAAGCGAATCATCCTCTTTTTTCCCCCATTATATATTATTGCCGGCTTTCTGCTTGAATGCAATTGTCTGAGGACACCCTGAGACACGACCAAGCTATCCCATAATGCTTTGCTTAGATTCGCAGGGCCAGAGACACTCATCTGACAACCATGCACACTGGAGTTGAATAGCAATAACGGTTCTGTACTCATTAACATAAAACTCAGAGCAGAGAGAAAGATTTTGGCACTTTGCAAACATACCGACCCGGAGGATTACCTCAAAATGTTATTATACATATTCATTAGCAAAAGAGCAAATAAGAGTGACAAACTCATAGTATGGTTTCACCATATATCTATATGCTATGGTAGGTTTTACCCACATAGCACTCCTTCATATCATAGAGCTGGATGAAAAGACCACAGCGCTCATAATCAGAGAAAACCAACACTGTTTTTTTAAATACTGTAGTGAACGGATCTGCTTATGACTCATGCATGGAAGCCCAAATATGGAGATTTGTTTTTTCTAAATATACAAAAGTGACGAAAAGTGCTTTAAGTGTGAGTCTGACTGGAGTTAAAAATAGACACTGGTGCAGTTTCTTCATGAAAATCAGAAGCACTTGTGGTCCTTTTATCATTAAATTCAATACTGAAATACGGGCAAAGCAACTTCTGGTGTACTTATTTCGTGTTTAGAATTCATAATTTCATAATTTTGCTCTGCTGATATCGCCAATTAGTTTCTCATACATTCTTGTCACTGTAAACTAAGAAATGGAAGAAAACAAGCAAAAATAAAATACAACCCACCGGTTGAAATCTTGCACTTCTGTGGTAAATAACTTACAAAATTGAAAAGAAAAAACCCTTTGTTTACAGTACCAAAACCCGACTATAATTTTAGACCCCTTAAAAACCTTGCGTCTATAAATAGCTTTACAAATATACATGTTAATTCAAATAAAACTTTTGTTTTGCTTTTTTAAGATTAAATGTTTACATGATCTCAACAGTGTATGCTCCCTTGCTCTAAAAAAGTCATTCTTTTCTTTTTTTAAGTACACTGCTACCGACTGCAATATGATACATATTTATATCTATATATTTACAATAAAAACTTTAAGATACATACAAAGCACACAGTTATATATCTTCTAATTAAATCTCACATCTAGGAGAACCTTCTCTCTTTTCTTATTAAAAAAGGATGAAAAATGTTCTTTGTGAGGAGTGGAGAGGAGAGACTGGCCATGGGTTTGATTCTCACTCCAGTCAGATATTGCTGTAAAAATACTTCCTGTCCATGTGTGACAGGACGACTCTATCTGTCGCTTCAGAACTGTGCTGTTACACAGTGTCAATCCATTCTTTCTATTTCCTGTACATCAATTTGTCTGTTTTTTGGTAGGCACGGAATGGTTTGACCCTTCTGACTGTGTCGTGCAAAGGAAAAACGAAACTGGCCGAATACAAAAATAGGAATTCTCTTTTCAAAGACAATAATCTGAATAATAATTTGGAAGAAAAGGAGCTGAAGGAGAGGGGTATAATCCGTCCTTCAGTCCAGTGAACAGTTTGAAGTCTGAAGCTTCTCGTTGAGCTTTTCATGACATCCACACTGTACTAGGAGCCCGTCTGCACTGCCGCCACATGCTGGTCCAGTGCAGTGAACCGGAAGGTCCCCACAAACCACCATTTCTGTCCTGGGCCCTTATGTTCGTATGACCCCATTGCTGTGGAGGTGATGTTTAGGGAGACACGGCTCGTCAGGTAAGGGGTCGTGAGCAAACACAGAGTCGTCGCCGGAGGAACAGGTGCTGTTGGAGTCTGGGCAGGTAGGGGAGTACTGCTCAAACGACACCGACAGGTCCAGATACTCCTGATGGATCAAATGCACACAAACACACACATCAGAATGGGCAAGTTCTGGATAATAAAGGTTAAGGTGTTTGGTTGGATGCACGAGAGCTCTTACGTCAGTGGAGGTCATGGAAAGAACCCTGTCGTGATCCTCCACCAGCTGTCTGAACGTGGGTCTTTGTGAAGGAACAGCGTGCCAACACTCCCTCATAATCATGTACCTGCACAAATCACATCACAACACAAAACAATACATACATTTAATATGTGCCAGAAATAAAAAAATATATATTGATGGGTAATAGGTGCATCCACGTCATATCAGAATTGTTCTAATTACGAGATTCCGACTTTTAAAAAGCAGTCACGTTTCTTGTAGAACTATATATATATAACACACACACACATATATATATATAATACCATACATACCATGGAGTTTTATTTTTATTTTTTTTCACACTAAAAAGGTTTTAAGAGTTTCTTAGATGAAAGGCAAGTAAATCAAAAGCGTACAGTTCATGAGTGCAGTTGGCAGGTTTGTCCATCCGATGACCCTCCTTCAGCAGTTTAAAAAGCTCCTCCACTGGGATACCTGGGTATGGTGAGCCGCCCAGTGTGAAAATCTCCCACAACAACACTCCGTAAGACCACCTGAGATGCAAGAGAGGTCACAGTTCAGAGCAATCACACATTTATAGTACAGTACAAAACATAAGTCAAATTCAATGAAAATTAAGGTAAACCAGTGGTCTCAAACTCAATTCCTGGAGGGCCACAGCTCTGCAGAGTTTAGCTTCAACCAGCTCCAAATCACACCTGCTTGGAAGTTTCTAGTGATCCTGAAGACCTTGATTAGCTGGATCAGGTGTGCTTGATTAGGGTTGGAGCTAAACTGTGCAGAGCGTGGCCCTCCAGGAATTGAGTTTGAGACCAATGCTCTAAACCAGGGGTGCCCAAACTCGGTCCTGGAGGGCCGGTGTCCTGCAGAGTTTAGCTCCAACTTGCCTCAACACACCTGCCTTTAAGTTTCTAGTACGTTTAGTAAGAGCTTGATTAGCTGGTTCAGATGTGTTTAATTGGGGCTGGGCCTGAACTTTGAAGGACAGTGGCCCTCCAGGACCAAGTTTGGGCACCCCTGATCTAAAGCATTTGCTAGGCCACTATATATGGTGGATGTGCTTGAAATAGTGGAGTAACAATACTCTCACTATCTGTCTGTCTGCCTGTCTCTCTCTGGGGTGTAGATACTTGGCAGATGTGAGAGAGGAGTTATGTTGGTTCTCACTGAGACTTATAATGTATGTTGGTGATATGAACCCGGGGCTTATTAAACTAGAGCGAGGTGGTGTGGTGTGTGTGTGTGTGTGTGTGTGTGTGTGCAACATATGTGTATTGTGGGTTGAGTGTTATTCACAAGCTTGATCTGTACTCAGCTCTTGTTTTGGCCCCATTCCCCCACGCCACCATTGAGCAGGCTAAATTCAAATTAGCCACGGTAAGAGACAACAGGAGCTATGAGCCAGCTAATGCTACCCGGCCGAACACACACACACACACAGTCAGTTAGTAGCCTTATTATGGCTGAATAACTGGCTCGTCATTATATCACTATCCGTTCATTAGCTTTATGTTGGAGTCAAATCTCATTTTTGCCCATCAGCGTGGTGCTCACGCAAACTCACACACATACACACACATACAGAGCAGATCGAGTGAATGAAGGGCCCACTGCTCATATTTCATAGCATAAGTACAGCCTATAGGCAGAGGCAAATTATATAATTTTTTTTACTGCTGTCTCAGGCCAACTGTGATTAAAGAGTATTTAGACATATTGGAAAGTGCATCTCCGGGTACCAGTCTGAGTCTGATGAATGGGTGTTCGGTCAACTGAGAGACAGTGTGCAGTATACTAACATACTAATCAAAACCTGCTGTGCAAACACAGACACACACACACACTACCGTTCAAAAGTTTGGGGTCGTTAAGATTATATAAAAAAAAAAAGAAATTAACACTTTTATTAATCTATTAATTTATTAAGGATGCATTCAATTGATCAAAAGTGACAGCAAAGATGTTTATAATGTTACAGAATATTTATATTTTAAATAAATGCTGTTCTTTTGAACAGTCAATTCATCAAAGAATCCTGAACAAATATATCACAAAAATATTAAGCAGCACAACTTTTTTTATTCATAATAAGAAAATAATATTAAGATTGATAATATCAAGAAATGTTTCTTTAGCTCCAAATCAGTATATTAGAATGATTTCTCTGAAGGATCATGTGAGCTGAAGATTGGAGTAATGGCTGCTGAACATTCAGCTTTGCTATCACAGGAATAAAATTACAATTATAATATATTACTTTAAATTGTAAAGATATTTCACAATAATGATGTTTTTACTGTATTTTTGATTAAATAAAATGCAGCTTAGGATCATAAGAGACTTTCAACTTTCCCACAATTCTGAACGATAGACTAGATGCACAAACTCCAATGTTTCCTACACAATTCAGTTTTTTTTGTCATATATTTATATATATATACATCAAGCGTAGCGTTAATTCTAGCAGGTCACGTTAGTCAAGCTCGCATCAACCTATGGGAATACGACACCTATCTAAGCATTCATATATAGGTCCCTCAGTATTATCAGCAGTTTTCGCATTGCTCAATAGCTAATTACCCTTCTCCATCCCCAACTCCTCCTCTGTCAGTCGAGATTCAGCCTTCTGATTCTCCTTTGAATCAGACTAATTCTAAAATGTGTACATTAAATTATTGAACTTTAACAATAGGGGGGGGGGCGGGGGGGGGGGGGGGGGGGGGGGTAGCTGCTCTCCCGCTATCATGGATGCGCAGGGAGTTCTTGCCCAGAACAGAACCATACCGCCAATCCAAACTGTACGCTAATTGTCAATCATCTTTGACGATAGTGGTCCTGACAGAAATATATGTACACACATTTATATACTCTTTGTGAATTAGACTACACTAGTCATGCTGTATGTTTATTGTTGAGTGCAGTCAGCAAAATAACAGAAAGATGTGTCTTTGTTTTATTTAATGGTTCTCAGCCCTTTTAGCTTTGGTCAAATATGTTTTTTTCATGTCTCTGAGCATCGCCGGTGAATTCCAGTGCAGGAAACACTGGCACGCTCTCTTGGATGGCTTTGATGCTATCTTTGTAGAGTTATGGTGTTCACTTGCATTCCTTTAGTGCTTGATGAATTTTATGAACAGATGGCATGAAGCGATGGGGGGGATAAAGAAGAGGAATGCATGGCAATGTAAACTCACACATCGCTCTGGTGCGTGTAGACGCGGTCGAACAGTGCTTCTGGTGCCATCCATTTGACAGGCAGACGACCCTGAAAGGACACAGATCAGTCAGAACAACAGTGGTGCTGACCCAGCAAGACATACAGACGCCCAACTAACATCAACAGGCCTGCAGTTTAATCTCCTACTGTCCTGTCTAATACAAATACACTTCTGCAGTCCACGTCAACATCATTCTGCTCCCCAATGCCCTCTAATCTCTAACTGTCCCATCCAATATCCAAATACTTCACCAACCACACCCCACAAATAAAGCCCTCCGTCACAACACCTAACAGTTCCATTCAACACATTCCGTCTATTGTACCAGTGTTAGGGAAGCTATGTTGATCTTGCTACAAGCTACTAAGCAAATTTAAGGTAGTTAAACTACAGTAAAGCCAACTGTTGCCAACAAAAATGTAACTACACTGAAGGTATATAAGCAATATCACTTAAATTATAGCCTATAATCAGTGATGGGTAGTAATTGATTACATGTCATCTGGATTACGTAATCAATTTCCAATTATATTACATTTTAAAATGCTCATAATCAGATTACAGTTACTTTTTTATGGATTACATGATTACATATTACTCACGTAAAGGTAGTAAATTATTCTTAATTTATTGATTCTCCCTTATTATTGTTTTTTCTCTTTTGAAATGTACTTCCTAGAACATCCTACTGTGTCTCATAGCATTTAACTTTGACTACATTCACAATATGATGGGCCATATAAATGTCATGTAAATAAATTTGTGATCCATGCTTCTAAAATTGGGGACAAAAGGAACTCTCAATGAGTTAGGCCATGTATGAGATGGATAATTATGCAAGTTACTAACACTGCTGATATATAGCTGTGAAACACTATATCTCCATCATATCCAATGACTTTGACTAATCACTGACTTGGACAAAAGTCTGAACAAAAATATAAAAGTAAGTATCAAACCAGTAGTAAGATACAGATGCAACAACGAGTAATCTGTAAACAGATTACATTACTAACTAATTTTTTTGTTATGTAAGTTGTAATCAGTACTGGACTACAACTTGCAAGTAATCTACTCAGCATTGCCTATAATTTTCCGATTACGTGACAGAAAATAGCCAAATCACTATTTTCAATCAAATTTATATTCTGCTACAAAAAATACACAAGAATGAGCTCAGAATGAGTTCTGCCTTCACAAAAAGTGCTGATTCAAATTAATCTGTGAATCATTTTTTAACCAGTTCATCACAATGAATGAACTTGCTAAAATGTCACAGTGCTACATGCTGGAAAACAAGTGTTTTTTTCCCACATAGCTAAGCTAATGTCATGTTACCCATAGTTTATGCTAGTTACTCCCCAATACTGTATTTCACAATGTCCAGCGGGCCAGGTAAACTGTGATGTGTTCAATACCGCCCAGTCCTTGCCAATAACCACAATATTCTTATTACCAACTCCAGACCTCAATCAACAGTTAATTCATTTATGACAAGTTGCTCATACACGCACCTTCAAAAGTTCCTAAACGAGGCACACACAAAATTCAACACCTGGAGGCTTGACATTTGAAATACAGTGTGTAACCACATCCGCTGTGTTTCAATTCAGTGCCACCCAAGAGTGCTATCCTTCAAGCATTCTGAGATTGATAATAGTGTCGACTTACGTTGGTGGTCTTCTTGTAGTAGTCAATGTTGTGCACATCTCTAGCCAGGCCGAAGTCTGCAATCTTCATCACGTTGTCCTCGGTTACCAGAACATTCCGGGCCGCAAGATCCCTATGGATACACTGGCAACACAAACAGAAAGAGGGCCATCTTTTATGCTCAAGTCTGATAAATACACACTATGACATACACATCTGGAAAATAATAACTGGCATCCATAGACAGCATTTATAAACTTTATAAACATTACAAGCTTCTTAAATTATTTCTATTTGAAAAAGTTTACAAACTAAGATAAGTAGATGTGTTACCTTCTTTGAGGCCAAGTACTCCATACCCCTGGCGACCTGATAGGCACAGGACACCAGATCTTTAAATGTCAGAGTTTCATTTGGGATTTTGCAAGTGTCAAATGAGTAGTCCATCCCAGGAGGCCTTCTCGCCCGCAAGTATTCCCTAAGATTTCCTTTAGAGGCATATTCCACCAGCACATACAGAGGACCTGTGTGAACATAGTCAGAAATATTTCAGTTAGAAAATTGTAAACTAAAAGAAAAAAGAAAAAAGCTAAACATCAAAGCCGGGATCTTATCTTGTATCTGTGTGTGTGTGTGTGTGTGTACTGACCATTTTGCGTGCATGCTCCTAGCAAGTTGATGATGTTCTTGTGTTTTCCAATCATCTTCATCATCTCCATTTCAGACACAAGGTCCGACAGGTCCTTATCTGTGCCGTCATCTAAGAAAACAGTAATATTGTAAAATATGATTACAATTTAAAATAACTGTTTTCTATTTTAATATATATTTTAAAATGTAATTTATTCCTTTGATGGCAAAGCTGAATTTTCAGCATCATTACTCCAGTCTTTAGTGCCACGTGATCCTTCAGAAATCATTCTGATATGCTGAATTGATGCTATTATTATCCATGTTGAAACAGTTGTGTTGATTAATATTTTTGTGGAAATACTTTTTTCCCCTTTTTTAACCACTTAAGATTATTTGATGAATAGAAAGTTAAAAAGAACAACATTTATCTGAAACAGAAATCTTTTTATTTAATTAAAATTAAGCACACCCACTGTATTAATGAGATTTTTTTGTGATCTGGGAGTGATGTTTTTTGACTCATTCATGAGTTAAGTCAGTTGACTGATTTCTTATGCAGTAAAAAACAAATATAATTTATACCATCTGGACACACACTCACCTTTGAGCATCTTGACAGCAACAGTGAGAGGTTTGTTGGGTTTCTCTTTGTCGATCCCAATGGCTTCTGCCATCACTACCTGCCCAAAGCAACCCTCTCCCAACGGTTTTCCCAGTGTTAGTCTGCAACAGAATCATCATTCAGCACGGGACAAAACTCACACAACTTGGTTTACTAAAACTGTCTGATTATTATGGTCATTTGATGTTCACTTCAGCTTGTAACTCACTTTGTACGTGGAAACTCCCACTTGGGGTCAGAGGGCAGTTCAAGCTCAGAAACGTTGGGCAGCATGGGCCAGTCGCTGGATGACAGGCGGGCGATCCGGACCAACGGGGTGTTTGAATTCATGGAAGAGTTAGATTCCAAGGACACCTGCTTGGGTAAAGAATAAAAACAGCATGTTATTGTCCCTGAAAGAGAATAAGACAGTGTAAGAGCGAGACAGAAAGAGTGGAAGGATCAAGATATCTATTTTAAGAAGATACTACTCTGAAGTGTTTTGTTGCAGACAGAAACATTGTGTTTGTTCCTCAGAGGATTGTTTCTGAGAGAGAGAGAGGTTTGTAGCTGTCAGATCTCCACACAATGGACCACAGAAGACCACCGTGCACACAGAGCTATGATCTGAATTTTCGCTGTTGTCTTGTATTCAAAAAGGTGCTTGGGAGCCAGCAGCCCAACTGGCTCTCTTTTTTCATTCTTGCATTTGACGCGCATATAAAGTTAAAAATTCTAAATCCCACTAACAGCAATGGCATCATCATAATGTAAAAATTTCATCCCAAACTGTGATTGGTTTCTTTCTGGCATTGATTAGCATCTTTTTAGCCATCCATAACTGTCTTTGCACAAGAATCAACACACAACGTGCGCTGAATGCCATGACAATGACATGTTGGCCTATAACTTGAGCACTATTCTTTTAGTTCCTTGCAAGCACTGCTATTTCCTTTCAGGAAATGCAAATCTTTGTAGACTTTCATGAGACACTGAGAAAGTATGTCAGCAGCAGGAAGATCAAACTGTCTGACATTGATATCTCAATATTTTCTAAAATAAGAACTAGCTCAAAATACACACCTACACACACACACTATTTGAATAAAAGAAAAAGAAAAACACTGCAACATGATTATGTAGCTTGAGTTGATTCCAGTGTGACATTGTCAGACTTTGATTGCTGGAAATAACTTGAGGGGAAAAGAAGAAGAGATTGGGAGAGCGGCAGAGATTAGAGAGACAGTGTGTGTCAGCTGCAGCTGCTGTGATTTAAAATGTTTAAAACAACTGAGAATTTCACCAGGAGAGAAACATGATATAAACACTGACAGTCTCCAGGAGAGCATGAATATCCCCCTGCCACATCACATTTGACATGCACAAACTATATCTTCATAGACACGAATAGCCCAAAGAGCTTTACGTTAAGTGTGCAAAAGAGGAGATACAGAGAGAGAGAGAAAATAGGAAATAGGCTGATCAAATCTTGTATCTACTTTCTGTTACCTGTCTCTTGAGGGGGAATTTGGACAGTTTTTGAACGGGTGGCATGGGGAGAGTCTTCTGCGTGTTCATCCGCATACGGCAGAGAATAATGATGACCATGGTGAGGATGAAGAGCACGCAGCCTGTCACGTAGATGAGGATGTCCGCATAGTCATCCTCTCTCTCCATCTCCACCGCTGACAAAGAGCACAAGAGCACAGGTTAGATGTGCAATGATGACATTATGAGACAGATGTGCCAATGCGTTATACTATAGATGAAACAATGACTGTTGTGAGTGGTAGTACGTCTGAATTACATTCAAACAACACACCTTTATATTATTTAGAACCTACTTTTTAAACGGCAGCAAAATAAGTACTTATTCAAAAGAAGAACCTACTTCTCGATCGATTAAAATGTTTTAAAATGTCTAATTTTTCTATTAGTGTTGTCTATTGTCAGGGTCCGAGTGCCAAATGCAAGTAAAATTTGCTGAGCTTTGCTTTGATGAGAAAATATATATTTGTTTTTACTGGGAACTGCAACATAATATGTAGCATAAATCAAATTGTGATAATGTCTGATCCTCACTGATGTAAACAATGATTCAAAGACATACAAACCATCTTCAAACAACTATTCCTCAGTGCAAAATTTGCCTAAAAGACTTATCTCTAGAACTAAATGTGGCAACACACATGTGGAATATAAAATCAGAGGAACAACATCTGCTGAGGGGCGATTAGAAATATTTATGGACAGCAAATGTTCTCAGTTCATCCACCTATGTGGCAAAAGGTTCATTTTGAACCCTGTTTGTTTCTAATACCCATAACCACAAAATTCAGTTGATCAACTTGAATAAAACATGAAACCCAACATAAATTGGCTACTAACTACAGCCTAGAGACTTTCACTTAAAAACAGAGTGACTTTAGAAACAAGCCCCACTAATGGTTAGATTAGAGATCATGTTAAGTCAATCATTAGTTATTGTTCTTTGTTCAAATTTATAAAGCAGAAAGCATGCAGTTAATTTACAGCCACCTTTCAAACTAATTAACATGCTATCGCACACCCATGCAGGTACAAACATCCCATAATGCCCCTCTCTCCGGGAGGCTTATTTGGCACTTGTGTGATGAGCCCCACAGTTCAGTGTCTCTACACGAGATGAGCGATTTTAATTACAGCAGCAGAACGGAGAGCAGGATAACAGGATGAGTGCAGAATTAATGAATCGGGCCTCCCAGATACTGGGACTGTGTGCCATCAGTAAATACTCCAGTAAACACGACAAGCACTTCCATCACGAGTGTGTGTGTTCTCGAGTGGAAACAGTCTATGACAAAAACTCATCATCCGTCTTTTTTCTCTGTGTATGTTATGTTTGAATCTGAAAACAATTACAAACTACCAGGTTGTTTTTAGAGGACTTTAGTCAGGGTGTCATATTTAATTTGACGTGAATAAAAACGAGGCTGCCGTCTGCCCTGACTAACGTCCATAGAGGATATGATTGAAAACATTTCAAAAACATTTTAACTGCAAAACTATGAATAAAACATTCAAGGACACTAGAGAAAATATGAAGTGTAGAGACATGGGAAGAAAGGAGTGAAAAGAAACCCCAGAAAGTGAGACTTGTATACCTGGTAACACTGTAAGCCAGGCAGAGTGATGGTTAAAGCCAATCGAGTTCCCTGCCAGACAAGTGTATTGCCCCGCATCCTCAAAAGACACATTGGTCAGGTAGAGAATCTCCAGCTCTTTATCCGTAGTATTTATTCCCGCAGTCTAGAAAAGCAAGGAGAGATGGAGAGAGAGAGAAAGACAGACACATAAACCACAACCCTTGAGAAAGGAACAGCACCCAACACCGGGAGGAAGATCTGAACAAGTGAAGTTGAGTTAACCCATCACCAGTAACCCAGAAATCCCACACTCCTATGAATGAAGAGATGACCTAGAAGCAAATTAAAACCCCAAACCCTGGTGGAAAATGTAACGCCCCATCAGCAGCAGCAGGTCACTTTTGTTTCATCCAGATCTGTTTGAGGTGCAAAGAAAACATAAAAAAGAGCGTGGAAGAATATTACCAGCTTTAATCCTAATTTAACCGCTCACTAGATAAAACTGACACCTTTTTATGTCTTCCAATACTCAAGAGAGCTGTGTGTAGTGTATGAGAAAATCAATAAGAATGTGTATGTGGCACAGTCTCGGCTCCTATTAAACATGCCCTTGTTGCATTGATTGTTGAAGAAGAAGAAGTGAGCATTTAAATGAAGCAGACACACACTTGCCTTACATAACAAGTCCTCGAATCAGGTCACCTTATTTAATGTGTGAAAACAGGACAAGAGGAGCAGGGAGAAATAGAGAGAGTTTAGGGGAGTTTGATTCTACGCCACCAAAGTCATAATTGACATCAGCTGTTTGGAGAAAGATTTTTACCTGGCTGGGACACCATGAGCCAGAACGTATTCTCTGACATGCCTACAAAGTTGTGGGCTCTGCACCAGTACTGGCCTGCATCTTTTTCTGACACATTATACAGAGTCAGCGTATCGTGGGCCTCTTTTACCTTACTGACAAAACTCTGCAGAGACACACACACGCACTTAGTCAGAGCCGAACACGTTCACACATGAACAAACACTTAATGATTTAAAATGTTCACACAGCTTGTTACCACTTTTTTACGATGCTGATACACTTAGGGGCAAATTCACAAAACAGTTGTGCCACTATGGTATTTTAGTGCAAAAACCTGGTAACCTCCCAAAATCCAGTTATATTAATGTTATATCAATTGGGGGTGGGGGGTGGGGGTTATATTAATTTCTTTGACTTTTTTAATTTTATTTTACTTAATGTCAAATTCAATTTTCAATTATACTCCCTGTTTGCTACCTCAATTCAAATGCACAAACTGAATCAAAATTCAGTCGAAATCGAAATAATTCGTTTCTGAATGGTGCTTCATTAATATTTCATAAGTCATTCTTTTCAGTGCAAACATCTCCTTTCATATAAATCAGGCTTCTTATAGATTGTGGCTTATTCACAAAACTTAGAACAATTTATGTTACTCTATTATCACTGAATGAAAGCAGCAAGATGTTGCGCTGTTAACAGACTTGCACAATTTCTTGTAATCAGGGAACTAAACCAACACAGACAGCGCATGCACATACACAACACTATCAGCGGATAAAAAATGCAACCCATGAAGATTTATATGTGGTATTTAAAAACTAAAAATTACAAGATAAGAACAGGAACGAGCTTGGGAAATGTTACGAACTGGATTCAAACTCATTCCACCTGCATTGGCACCACAGCTCAACACACTAACTGCTAAGCCATCGCTCTGACGACACTATATGTTATAATTAAATGCTCAAATATTGTCTTCAGCCCCTTTATCCACACATTTCTGTTTCTGTGTTTCTTTCAGACGCTTCATTTGCTTTATTCTCAGTTTCCGTTCTTTTCCTTGATCGCAGGCATTGTGCCACACATGATCTGTCGCTCAGCACTCTTGGTCTGGGGAAGGCTTTAGAGGGTGCGCAGATGAGACTGTGTGGGGAAGGGAAAAGCCGGCGCGCGGCTCCCAGTAAAATACTGTTTCAATTATGTGGGAGTCTAAAATAGCGTGGCGGTCTGGCCAGCCGACGCACTCCCCTCCTCTGCCTGCTGACTCGGCCCTTCCCTCGCTTCCCGCACTCATTTTTTCCATGGCTTTTTTGGGAGCCTCTTCCCTTGTTCCCTCCCTTCTTCTCCTCTGAAGAGTGAGTGGGGTAGCACAGCTAATGGCTGTCTCCCTGTGCGACGCCACCGCGGCGGTTAGCTTAGCCTAAAACAGATGTCTGCCTCCTCTCTCACTCCTCTGAGAGGAAAAAGAGAGCGAGATACTCCCAATTCTCCAGTTGCAGAGTCTATAGTGAGATGCTAACATGGGTGGGATTAGGAGTTGAGGGAGGTGCTCCAAGAGTCACTCAAAACTCCCATGAGACTTAATATGTGGTTTAATTTAAGCTGCACTTGGACACATTTAAAAAAAAATGCCTTCAACATCTATGAAGGTCCTTTCTAACAAGCACAAAGTAAAAATGTTTTCATAATAGAAGTTTCAATAAAACATTTATTAAATCTTTGTATTCTCTGAGAAAAGTAAACTATAATACAAATATTTAAATCCTTGTCATTGTAACAAATCATAATTATCGTAATTTTAATATAAAGGCATAGTAAAGGTTTAAAAAAAAAATGAAGTTTGAATTATGGTTCATCAAAAGTGGTTCATTCATGCATTCTTCTGATGTGCCATTATAGATGACTGTACCTTAAGGATGTTGACGTAGGGGGCGCCTTTGGGCCCATACTGACTTCCATTCACCTCGATGTGTTTGAGCCACTGGATGTGTGGCTGAGCATCACTGTACACCTTACAGTGGAACTCGACGTCACTGCCCACCACCACCGTCTGATTGGCCGGGAGTCCCGCCTGTAGAATTGGCCGGTGAGGAGAGCGCTCTGATTGGACGAGAGATGGAGGCCAGTCAGCAATGAAGGTAAGTTTACAGTAAGTTAGATAGAATGTGTGTGTTGCATGTTCATACCCAGCACATCAAGTTGGTAAGTGTGTTTGATTGTTCCGTATTTGTTCTGCACCACACATGTGTAGTTTCCCCGGTCAGATGGAACAGCACTCTCCATGACCAAACTCCACTGCTGATGCCTCAACTACAGAGAGAGGACGACAGAGACAGAGTTTTATTCATAAAGTGGGATATTACATTAGAGGTCCACTTGAATCCTTCCTCAGTTTTTTCTGTTAGCTGAAGAAAAGCAGGTGCTAAACTCTGTGTCTGTATAATGTTATGAGTATGATCCACTTAGCTGATAAATCCAAATTTAATTTGAATTGCATTTGCAAAGTTTGTCAATACTATCTTTGAATGTTTGCTTGAAATTGGTTGTTTAAAGACAATACAGACATATATATATTATATATATAATAATATATCAATATATAGACAGAAAGACAGATGTATAGACAGACGACGAAAGACAGACCATAGATTAGATGGATAGATAGACCTCTTCCCTCATACACACATGTATTTTATATATATATTATATATATATATATATGTATATATATATATATATATATATACATATAAACACACACACACACACACCACACAACACACACACACACACACTCACACTCCACTCACCAACACACAGAACCATCCATTCATTCATAGAGCACACTCTAATTACATGTCTCTCTCTGCTTCTTTCTGTTTCTCTTGCGCTCTGTCTCTCTCTCATTCCTCCTCTACGTACTTCGAGTGGAAAAAAATGTAACTGTGTAAATATTATGAGCTGTGTTTTTGAACAGTTGCGTGGTAACACCGCCTGAGCGGGCAACACGCACATAGACAAACACACATGCCTAAGAAAGTTGGCAAGGGCGCCTGTGCCCCCTGCACTTCTCCTTCCCCTTGTCTTCGAGATCCTCACCTTCTCTCGGGCATCTCTCACTGGCCTCAGCTCACAATTTCTGGTTTCCTGGTTGATACAGTGCACAGTATGAGAAATGTATGTGAGTGAATGTCTGTATAGGAGTAGTTAACATCAAATGTGTTGACTCTTTTGAATCAAGATTTTAGGTTAAAATTAATGTAAATGTCTAAGGGAAATTGTACTGTATTGTATATTGTATGTCCTGTAACTAGTGACTATTTATTTTAAACAACTTTCTGCAAAGTAGTTCATTTTAAATGATCCTACATGGAGACTTATTTTTAAATTTAAAATTTTATTACAAATATTTAATGCAGTTGCTCAACCAGTAAGAGGTCATAAAGACTACATAGATCCAGTAATATTACATATATATATCTAATATATATATATATATATATATAATATATAATTAATATAATATAAAAAATAGCCAAATGAGTCCAATAGTTTACAAAAGTATTAACATTTTAGCAACTATTGCTAAACATTATTTTGAAGGGTTTTTATATGATATGATATGAATATAAATATATATATATATTGACTGTTGAGCAACTTTAGACTAAAGGAAATAATTTTCTGCATCAACTTGTGCTCATCCCCCCTTTCAGTGAAATCCTAGATTCGCTTTATCTTCCCAAAAGCATTTAATGTCAACTACCCATGTGCAGTAAGACTATGAGGGAGCGAGAGTTAATTTAACACTTACTTGACACTGATATTTTGTGTGTCTGTGTGTGTGTGTGTGTGTGGGTGTGGGTGTGTATGTGTGTATACAACATTTATCTCAATGTGTCTGCTGAAAAGAAATGCTGTGAAGAATTCTCAGCTGTTCCTCAATCAACCAAAGCACTTTATCCAGAGTGAATGGGAGGAGAGAGTTAGTACATTTATTCCATTCTTCATCAAAAGATAAGAGCTGAAAAGTGTTGCGATGCCATGCTGGACCCCGCAGATTCAGAGAAAAAAACTGCACAAGAAAGACCCAAGCAGAGGTCTGATAATCAGTTGAAAAGCGCCTCTCAAATTCATTACACTGTTAACATATTAAGCCTCTTTAACTCTGATGTCAGACTGGGGTTAGGAGTTAAGACCAGTGCGGTGGATATTCATTCTGTTCAACTGAATTGTGAAGTGCAGAGAATATTGGGAGTTTATGGAGGTGCTAAGAAGCTCAGGTCTCTCTTGAGTATGTGTGTGTTTGTACGTGTATGTTCAGGATTTATGGTTGTGTCAAAATGGTGTGAACTAGTTCCGATAGCGGTGCTGTTTAATTTGACCCACAGAGACAGGAAGCAAAAACAACTGACCCCAGGGCGAGTCATTAATACGACAAAACTGTTTCTTTTTCTCTCTCTCAATGAAAAGTAGTACAGAAGTCTCACTGATAACACTCTGTTTCACCATTAAAATAAGCAATCGATATTGTACAGACAGTCCATAATCATACACACCCTAATATGAAAGTCGAATGAACTACATGGCTATATCAGTCAGGTCATATTGATAAAGAGAACTATTACCACTTAAAGTTGAAGTGTACTTAGTGGTCACTAGGGCTTACACTGATCAAAAAAGTTTTATCAAACAGGTTTCACAAAAAAATTTTGTTTGTGAGTTTTGTTTGTGCCATTTAAGTAAGTTTTCTAGACTTACAAGTATGAATTGTGTTTTTTTTTGTTTTATATATATATATATAATGTAATATATAATCTTATATATATATTATTATATATTGTGTGTGTTATGTGAGTTTTATTTGTGAGAATAATCTGTATTTATTACTTTTTTGCCACACCAGACTCCTATTATTGTGGTATCAACTATGTCATATAAACTCAGCCTAAACAACAACTGGTCATTTTTTGTTATGTCAGTCAGATAGAAATCCAGTCATTTCAATAGGAATCCACTTTACTGGGAATTTTGCATGAGGGTGAAAGATTTCCCCACACAGATTTTGCATCAGATTCAAATTGGTTGTGCGAATTTGCAGTGTTGACCAACAGAAAGCTGCTTAGTTTAAAAGTAACTTCTGTGTAGACTGTGCTTCATACATTGCTACTATTGACTATTGACAATGGACAATGGACCTTTTTTGCCAACAGATTTCTCTGTTGTGAACCTTTATTGGAAAGACGCTGCAAAGTGGACTAGCCTTATGTTAAACAGCAAAAAATCAGGCTACATGAGAAACGTGAACATTAAACACTTGACCTTTAAACATATTCTTTAAGCATAAATGAATAACAAATTGCACCTAAACAGTTAATATACCACAGACATACACTGTTGTGGCCTTCAGACAAAAGACACATTTGTCGGTGGATTAGAGATTCACTGATGCTCCAAGCTTGTAGAATTTAGCGCCGGTGGTCTCTCAGAGCACTGCGACTGAAATTGAGTCATCTCTCGGAGGACGTAACAGTCTTTCCTTAGCTTGCTCGTCAATTGAGCTGTTAAATATGTTGCGAGCTGCTCGCATACACACACTCAAACGCACAAAACACTAACCCACAGTGCCACAGATTAGCATTCTAACAATGCGACTCCGGCTGCCAAATGTGAGCATGACAAAAGCCACGCCTCCCCCTGCCAATCAAGGTTTCTAAATCGCCACGACAACACCCTCTCGGAACCTCCCCCTTCTGATGACTCAATAGAGAGTTGACCTTTGACCTTAGAACCCTGCCAGTCAGGCACAGAAAGTGTCTAAGGAGTTGTGTCTGTTTGTATGTGTGTGTTTGTGTTAATGTGTGTGTGGCCGTTTGAAGAGAAAGCTGTGGGAAAGTCAACTGTCTAAACAAATCCATGGATCGTTTCAAACAATGAGAGTACGGCATGTGACTCATTTTCTTGCATTTAAAACTTATTCGGCAATCTTACCGCATTTAGTTAGCAATTAATGCACCCTGACCGTCAGCAAGAGAGTTAGTCGAACTTACAACCAGCTCCAGTGCCAATAGAAACATAATCACAGCATTATTGTTCCCCTTGCAATGCAAAAAGGAGCTTTAAGATGGAATACGCTGATCTCTCAGGGAACTCCTCATGTTTAATTTCGCATGGTGCTCTGCATTTTAACACATTGTTGAGTGTGTTATCAAGCCATCAGGCCTGTCATATCCACACACACAATGGGGTCACACATCCTTATGCACGCCGTGACTTTTAGCCTTGGTCTTAATAGAGACAGAAGACATTTAGGGTGAGCTGTCAAGCTCCTGTGTATGTATGTATTAAATAAAGCTATTATGATGCTGTCAGAGATCTCTAGGCCAACAGTGACTGTGCTGATGCGGAGGGCAGGTCTGGTATAAAGGATGACCCTGGGTCAGTGCGGACCCCTGGTGTGTGCATACGTGTGTGTGTTTGTAAGGGTGGGCTGGTCACACTATGGCCATGGAAAGGTTGAGAGTTCAATGTTTTGTTTCTAAATGTCTCTCTTAGGGGACACTGGTTATTTTCTATGCATATAGGACAATGCAATGTAAGACCGTGTTAAAGAATCTGAATGTGCGAATGTTTGTGTGCCAAAAGAAGTCACTCAGAAGATCCCAGTTGTGTTTTAAGTGTTGCTTTTGTTTTAGGTGTTTCTCCTAAAATTCGGTTTAATTTAGAAACAAATTGTTGACATACAGTGGGAGTACAGAGCTATAAAATTAATGTGGATAGCAAAGCTTAGGTCATTTGGTCTTGGAAGAACTACATGAGAAATACTGATCATATAGAGATCTTTTGATTTTAGACTTTCATATCTTTGCAAATCTGAGCACAGTTTGAGATCTCATCTGAAGAGGGGATTTCTAAAAGGAGAAAATTCTGTAAACGTCTTTAGTGAAAGTCTCAATTTGTTGTCAATTTCATCTCAAGGCTATATAGAAGAGACAATTGAGATATTAAAGAGATGTAATTCATGATTTTTCTTTCCTGTGGGGAAAATGTGTGCCTCTTCAGGAAAATTGTTTTTAATAATGCTGTAGTATTTAAAGGGATAATTGACCGAAAAATCCAAATCATGAACTCACGCTCATTTAGCTCCAAATCTTACTTTCTTCTCTGAAACATAATAGAGAACCAAAAAGCTTTGGTGACCATTGACTTCCATTGTATGCACACACACACAAAAAAAACTGAGACATTTTTCAAAATATCTTCTGTTTTGTTTCTCAGAAGAAAAAAAGTCATACAGGTTTGGAAGGATGGTAAATGATGACAACAATTTAATTTTTGGGTGAACTATCCTTTAAATTGTGGGGGTTAAATCATTGAGCATTAAGGAGCAACAGCCCTGAGAGATTTAAAAAATGGTAATAATAAATAAAAATAATCTAAAGAATCTGTGGATGGCCTCCAAAACATGTCACAATCAACACCTGCACACAAACGCATCAACACACAAATAACAAGACCACACAGAACTTTGTGTTCTTCTGTTCTTTCAGAGGAGCAGCAACAGTTGGAAATATCCTCTAGAGACGACAAGCAAATAAAATCCAGAGCGAGAGAGAGAGAGCTCTTGAAGGAGCAGATGTTGTGGATCTGTGTAAATTATTACTAATTGCCAATTCTTATTATCTGTAATCCTAAACACACAATCACATGTTTGCACATGCACATGCACATGCACATGTTCTTAATCGATATTCATATTGTCTTACTTTAATCCCGCCCATTCTCTGCTCTCCCTTGAATTCCTTCCCATTTTTCAGCCAGTGGATGGTGGGAGTGGGGTTGCCGGCGGCAGGACAGCGGAACTTCACTGTATTAGCGGCGGGAACAGCCAATAGTTTCTTCTCCATCCGGTCAGAACGGGTCCAGTATGGAGCTTCTGTTAGAAATGAGAATGAAATCAGATGCTGCTGAAAATAGCAACTAAACATGACATTTTGAAAGTTTACAAAAATATGTCAGTGTTCAATACATGAATCCATGGGCACAAATGGACCAAATATAAGTGTATGTTGACATGCAGCATTATTTTTTAGGGGGTAGGGTGTTCCCTCTCCGGGAGTCTTCGTGTGGGTGAATGTTTATGGAAAGATTTTTCTTGCTCGCTCTGTGGCAGCGTCAGACTGGCTGCCTAATTCCCAGACTGAATTAAAATTTGTTTGGAAAAGCAAACACGCTTACATACACTCTTATGTGAATGTGAGGCGCGTTTATGCTCTTGTAGACAGAACTCTCAAAAATTCCCAGTGCTAACTCCTTCACAGAGCCATGAACACACAATGTGGATTCCTAATAATAACCTATTATAATAACAGAGCCATTTTCCTTCATTTAATCTTCCCATAAATTCAGTTTATAATGTTGACTGTCATGTGGTCAGGTTTGTGCTTATGCTTCCTAGAAACTAATGCCAAATATCAGAGCATGAACACTTACAGTAACATCCTTTAGCTAAATTAATAGTCATTATTTTTATTTTCAGACAAGTCTTGAACTTTGTGTGTGTGTATGTGTCTTTAAGAGACTGAGTAAACATACTTTCATCCCTCCTCAAACAGTTAACTCCAGATCAGATCAACCCGCAAACTTGGCGATTAAACCCACAGACGCCACATTTCGCTCCAGACATACATGCAAGCTCACAAGCACACATCTGTGAATGCGCGCACACACATGCACACACAATAAACCCCATTAACTAGACTGAATATAATTCTCTCTTGCGTTATTTGCTCATGCTATCAGATTGTGAATGTAAAGGGTGATTGGCAGGCTGGCATTTCCTTTGGCATCACCGACAACACTAAAGCCTGTACACACCCACACACCCACACCACACACAACACACACACACACACACACGCACAAAAACACACACACACACACACACTCTTCCAATTTTCACTGCATTCTCAGATGGTCAGTGATCCGTCAGGACCACAACATGGGTCTGTATCCAACACTGGACCTGGCTCCTATATGTGTGTTTGTGTGGTTTGCTATTTTAGAGTTCAGCACAGACAATTTGAGCTTTTAAGTGGGAACCGCGACTCACGTGACCCCACTTTTTTTTCCATTTACTTCTTTCGACAGCCCAAAAAGCCTCAAAGTATACGCAACTCTACACACTGATATTACGCACAGGTTGCTTCCAGTCAGCCAAACTGATAGCAGTAACTCAGCCTGCATTCATAGATAATTAAGAATTAGTAATCAGAATTCACACGACCCAGCTCTTCTCAAATATTCCAGAGAGCCCAGACCTCACAGCTCTCAGCTCCAGTGTGCTGCTCTCTCTCTCTCTCTCTCTCTCTCTCTTTCTCTCTCTCTCTCTCTCCCTCATTCGCTCTTTCTTAATTAGAGCTGGGATTACTGGTCCATTAAACTCTAAAGGGTTTGGGTTTTTTGCTTGAATCCCTCGTTTCATGCCCTCCCCTCACCCCCGAGACCCCTCCCCCAACCACAGATCCCCACCACATCAGCTTTTCCTTTCCCTTCCTTCCTCTCGTCTTTCTTTCTTTGTGAAATCACAATAGATCTCTTTCAAAATCTCAGTTTTTTTCTCTACAACAACAATGAATGAATAAAGAAAAATGGAAAAAGTCTCCTGAATCTCAGATTGTTCTCCCTCAGAAAAAGATGCCACTAATTCTGTATCATGTATAGTTTCAAATGAGATTCAGCATTATTTTAGATTATTATGTTACTATGAATAATATTTTACTTATATTTTTTTCATTAATTTTTTTAATCAGTTTTTGCTTTAATTTTTAATTAAAATGTGTTAAAATCTATTTTTAAAATCTATTTAACTTTTATTTATTTCAGTTTTCGTTTTAAAACTTAAGTTGCCAAGGCAACATTTCAAATTTTTGTTTAGTTTTTCATCTAATATTTATATATATTTTTTTAATTTTGCTTGATTTCCAGTTATTATTTGTATAGTTTTAGTTAACATAACTGAGAGATTCTTAATGTTCAAGCTGTTTCTCATTTTTTTCAGATTTTTCATTATTTATTATTCTTTTATTTTTATTTTTATTTTTCCCCCATATTTCATTATTTAACGTTTCCATCTAATTCAACCAGCGGGGCGGTGCTATCCATATAATATATATATATATATATTTTTTTTAATTTTTTTTATTTTACTCTATTCAACAACTGTATATAAACATTTGCTTCATTCTCTCTATTTTATTTAATTTTTTTTTTAAATATGGACAGAACCAGTGATTCTGATTATCTCGCTATACTGACACATATTTGCCTGCACATTTATCAAAATGACATTTATCAAAATGTGTCTAAAATATATTTAAAAAAATCATCGGTTCCTGAATTATAACTTATCCCACACTAAAACCTTGAGAATTAAATCTTCCTCTTGTTTCTTTCTTTACTTGTTATACACATAGTCAAAGATATTGTGGCATTTTCTAAAATTTTTAGTCACATTTCAGTTGACGCTGTTAGAGCTGTTTCTCTTCTTTTCCCTTCCTCTCTTTTGATTTTTTGTGAGAATTTGTGTTTTAGTATCAAGTGGGGGGAAAAAGGAGCTGATGAAATGAGATGCAACCTAACCCCAGCTAGAAAAGACAGCAATCTCATGCATTTATTACACAACAGAGAGACCTCATGAAATCTCAATCAAAAAAAAAGAGAAATGAGAAATAAGAGGGTGAAACACACCATTTCCATTACCTGCATCGTCCTCATCTTCATCATAGTCTTCATCATCACCAGAGGACAGCGAGTCTAAAAGAGAAAGAAAGACATACAGAGAGAACGATCTTATTACTACACAGCACAGTGGCCTTTCTGTATGAACAATGAACCAATTCATATGATCTCCAGAATGAGGAAAATAAACTGATAACAAATCAAAACCAATTACTGCACACACACACACACCCTCAAACACTCACATACACAGCGGTTAATGGATGGCAGATGTTAGCAGAGATTCAGTGAGTAAAATATCTCAGAGTTTTCTGACAACAGCTGTATTTTTACACACATGTCCTGAAATACACACGCACAAACACACATTCTTGTATCCTGCTTCTAAATGAACTCATTCAGAGTGAGAAAAAAACGCTATGACCCTAAAAAAGAGATTATTCTGTCTTCAGCTCCTCCTCTGTGAAGATTTACACAGGTAAAACTGTACAGCACACACTCCTAAAATACCAGCGGAGCATGAAATCCAACACTAGGCCTATTTAGTGCTAAAGATATGCTGTTACTGGGACACTGAAGCTTTCTGTGTGGGGCTTTCACAGTGTTAGCTGCACCAAACCATCAGATTTATGCTATATTTTCATGTTTTGTGGCTTAACTGTCTTCAGCGGCTACTGAAGGTTTGTCTTGTAAAATGTTTTAAGTTCTAATGGTTTGTTGTTGTTCTGTGGTGTTACAGGATTAGTACACCCAAAAGTTAAAAACTGTAAAGACGTCAATGACAAAACCCATGCAAACAAATGATGTCATTGATGTCAAACCTGGTGTGGAGCATTTAGCGGTACATTATCAGAAAATACGCAAGACCATGAAAAGCAAAGAACATTTTCATTTTCTGTATGCTCCTAACACGAAGCTTTAGAAGACTCGGAACATAGCACACAAGCTAGTACCTATTCACTTTCATTATATGGAAAAACAGCAGCTTGAACATTCTGTGAAACATCTTCTTTTATGTTCCACAGACAAAAGAAACTCAGGTTTGGAAGTGATATGGGTGATTAAGATGTTTTTTTTTTGTATGAACGATCTTGGTAAAGCTCTGTTGTGTATTGTTGTCTCTCAATGTGTCTGGTAGCTATGTCTTGTGTAAAAGTGTGCAGAACAGGATATTGCTGTCTTGTGGACTCTTTATCGGCATGCGATAATTGGTGCAGGTTCTGTGCCCGTTTCACTTTTTTTTCTGTCTTTCTCCAGACGCTGGCGAGAAGGAGAGCCGATTTGCCCTGGCCTACCGCCAAACACATGTCGGTAAAAAAAAAAACTCTCCCCACGCACTTACTTTTTCCATCTGCTTTAAATGATGAGGTGATTCCATATAATTACATTCTTATTAGTTGTCAATGAGCAGCTCAGCTTGTGTCCATGTGTTTACAGAACCAAAGGTCACTCCACACTACCGTTTAAACACACACACACACACACACACACACACACAAAAACAAATCGTTCTATTATGTAATGTCTGTTTGTCTTAAGAGTTTAATGATATTTTTTGGTCAGAATAGCATAATATCATTCTTCTCTTACTAGTATTTAATATGTATACTGTGCAAATCAGGCAAATTTTCAGTATGCATCGACATTACATTAGCCAAACTGAACTCAATGTAATATCAAAGGCAGTTTTCAAATGTTCAAATATTTGTACATTATTTAAAATATGAACTTTTTTATTTTTTAAATTGTTAATTTAATTTTAATAAACAAATGTTCCTATTATAAAATGTTAATAATTTTTTTTTAGTTCTATCATTAGGCCTATAAGCAAACAGCACTCGCTGAATTCAGATCATGTGTCAGTAATGTAGCATGCTGCCATTTGAAATGTGTAGCATTGTATAATGCATACTGTATCATTATTTTTAAATGATAATAAAATAGACATTATAGTGTATACTACATAGTAAGCAGTGTTCAGATTCCATTCTAAACATAGTCAGTGACACTTGTTTGTATAGTAAAAGATAACAATACCTGACTGGCCGGCTCAATGGGCCACATGTGACGCACAGACAAACAACAACTCTAGTGTCTATTTAAGAATATTTCACAATGATTTTAATCTGTAGGGACTGAAATATGCCATTTTCCACTATACCTTCCCAAGGAGGCCCTATGTAATTCCCTCATTTTTATTCAGATAAAGCCCTTGTCACAGTCTAAAACAATCCTGTTCAGTCCATGTGGAATATTAAACAACATGTAGACTATTTAACATTCTGCCTTTGAGTGTGTGTTATTATGATTGTATGATAAACGTCAAGTCATCCAGTAGGTGTGTGCTGGGAGTATGTCTCAAGACCTGTTTGCCTGTTGGGATGAGTCTGACTGGTGAGTTTCCAATGAATGCTTTGCATGCCTGAGCTTGTGCACCCCAGTCTGCTGTACTAAAATAATGACAACACTACTTAAATATTATTCGGAGAGACTGACCAGTGACTCTGACGGTATAGTTGCTTAGCAGCGTGCTGCTGTGGGTGTGTCTACAGGAATACACCCCCGAGTCTTCATAGGAGACGTTGATGATATGGAGCACTTTTTGCCCCACCCGTGTACGGTTGCTAGGAGACACGGCATCGCCATCTTTCTGCCACACGATGGGGACCAGGAAGTCGCGCGGTGTGCAAGACAGATCCACGGTGTCCCCGACTCCTGCCACGTAGTCCTCCAGAAACACTTCCACCTCACTCGACACCCAATCTAACAGAGAGAAAACAGAGAGAGAGATGTATTAATGGAGTAAATTCAATCTGCAGTGAATGAAAGTATTGATAATGAAATTAGATTTATGCAGATATTTCATCCAAAGTGACTTGAAGGTACTTATTGAGCTATATAGTCAGGCTATGTTAAATGTGTTGTGTCACTGCATTCCAAAATTTGTCCGAGCACAATTCAGAACGGAAGAAAAGTTTTCTTTTTTCATTTTACTACTGTCAGGGCATTGCAACAGTTTGAAGCCAATTTTAGCAACTTTACATGTCAGGTATAGCTAATTCAATTTACAGGTGTTTGATGGTAACTCATATGCACTCTTGAGATTTGTTTGCATTAAGAATGCATGTTAAAGTTGCGATAAGATGGAAGTTCATGTTTTCTTCAGTATTGTGACATCAGAGTGAAACGGATTATCAAAAAAGAAAAAAAAGTGATCAGAGAAGTCCAGCATACGTCACCAGAGAGAAGTCTGTCGTTTCATCTGAAGATCAACATTTTGATTAAAAAGGGTCAAACTAAATGTTAAAAACAAAACATATGAATTGACGAATTGTTCACAATAAAATCAATAAGATTAATTTAGAAAATAGGGTGAATTTCCATTTCATGTCAACTTGAAGTATGTTCAATAGTGAACATTAGTGAACATTATTCACAATTAACTAGTTGCTTATTAGCATGCATATTACTAGCATATTTTCTGTTAATAAGTACTTATAGGGACATATTAATCCCTTATTCTGTATGACCATATTCTAGATTTCTTAACTCTACCTAATACCTAAATCTACTATAACATCTTTTTACAATCAATAAGCAGCTAATTGGGAGTTCATTGAGGGAAAACTCTTAGTTAATAGTGAATATGTGATCCCTTATCTAAAGTGCTACTGTATTGGTCAAGCATTTGCATCTGTATTTGGGTAAATGCACAAAGTATGTTTCTGGAAATTCCCTGGGAGTCAAACCCATGACCTCAGCATTGCTAGTGCCATAATCTATCATCACGGCAAATGGAACCTTCCCTGAATTACATCTTTACTATTGTCATTTGCATCTAGGGAGTCTGACAGACATGAAATAAAATAATAATAATAATAATAAATCACTTACATTTTTACTCAGAGACTGATCTAAAAATCATAGAAACGCACACCAGGAGAAAATAAACAAATATGTTTATTAACCTCTCCGGTGAGCGGCATGGAGACCCCACTGAGACAGAAATGCAACATGCTGGAATAAATATTCCAACAGACTTTCCTTCATTTTCCCTCTCTTTTTTTTCCATCACCTCCATAAAACCTGGTTGTCTTTCTGTAGCATCTCTATCACTCTTTCATTCTCTCTTTTCAAAGTGACATTCATCTCCGGGTAGAGCGGTGACAGACTTACAAAGGATTAATATATTCGAAAGGTGTTGTGCTAGTGTGTGTGTGTGTGTATAAGGTCAGGAGTGTGCTGGCAAACGACTTGCAGACAAGACTAAGCTTGAGTGGAATACAGAATCGGGTGTATGAATTATAGATCGCCCACTACATGTGAACGCATACACACGCTCTGTTAAGTGCAAAGTCCAAAAACATAACTCCATCTGAGGCTGTCTGAAGGCCTCGTGAAGTGTTAATATCTCTTTGATCACTTCTCATATCAGTTCTTGTGTGTTTCACTCTTGACGCCGTCACATCTGTCTCTCCGTCCCCTTTTTCTACCTTTCATCTTATCTTTCAGTCATTTCTGTACCTCTTTCTCCCCCCTTTATACCACTCAAATCCAGAGGCACCACAGTGCTGACATCAGACGGTGGCTCCTTCAGTGAATAAATGCCGCTGTGTGTGCGCGTGTCTATTCTATATCCTGTGAAAGAGAGGAAGTGTGTGAGATGTTTATGTGCGTTTGTGTAACATATGCTGGGCCAGTGAAAGACACTAATGTGCATGGGGGAAGGGGTTATAAATAAATATCATAAATGGCTGCTGTGTGTTCCCATATGTCCCAGGAGGTGTGTGGAGAATAGAGCCAGTGTGAGCGCTGAGGTTTTACAAGGCTGATATAGAAACCTCTTGAGGACCACAGATCAGGTGAGACTTTTATGAAGACTCACAAACCCCGTTGACACGGTTAGGCTACGCAAGCCTCATTTCATGTGCCACCATGCTCTGAAATTCATAATGCAGAGTATGTATCTGCTATCTGCTATGCATTTCCATTCATTTCAATGGCAGTTGCTTGGCTGAAGTATGTGACTGGATATCTGCTGGTTTTGAGCCGTACATATCATGTGACTTATCACTCTGGAGCAACGGGATGACGTCATGACAGCACTGATTGGCTAAATGCAAAAGGCAAAACTAGATTACTAGATTTCAGCAGTGGTCAACCATCCCGGATGTGAACCAATGTCCTGACCTTCATGACCACAACGCTACCGTCCTCCAAAGCCTGTAATCATACATTCACTCTATAATCAGCTTCATGTATTTTCATAATCACTGTAGATTCAAGCACTGTTTTATATTCAGCCCACACACACTTGCATGTATTGAGGACAGTTTCCTTTGATCATGCAGAAAAGATGAAAGGTTTTTTTTGTGTTTTGCTAGAGTTGTGCAGGGTAATATGTGAGATGTGATTTAAAACCTGCTGCCATGGGCAACACAGCAGCTGCTGGAATATATTTGACTGAAACGAACAGGTTAACACTCTGTGTTTGTGTGAGAAGGGCATTTTAGCATTAATCAGAAAACAGCAGTTATTACATCTAATTTAAAAGTAGTGTATGTGTGTTTAATATAAAGTGTGTGCATTTGGTTGACTAAATGAAAACGCATCTTAGATGTCTGTTAGCTTTCAATATAATCTTTGTTATATAAGAAAAAAATACAATTATTTACACACTTCTGTTCAAATGTTTGGGGTCGGTATGATTTTTCAATTTTTTTGAAGTCTCTTACACTCACTAAGGCTGCATTTATTTGATCAAAAATAGTAAAAACAGTAATATTGTGAAATATTATTACAATAAAAAATAACTGTCTTCTATTTTAATACATTTTAAAATTTTCAGCATCATTACTTCAGTCTTCAGTGTCACATGATCCTTAAAAAAACTGTCTAATATACTAATTGGCTGCTTAAGAAACATTTCTTATTATTAGCAACGTTGAAAACCGTTGTGTTGCTTAATATTTTTCAGGATTCTTTGATGAACAGAAAGTTCAACAGAACAGTATTTATTTGAAACAGAAATCTTTTGTAACAGTATACATGACTTTTCATCAATTTAATGTGTCCTTGCTAAATAAAGATATTAATATCTTTCAAACCCACACACTTTTGGACAGTAGTGTATATGTAAGCATTTTGCAATTTTTGAATAAAAAAAATTATTTACACACACACACACACACACACGCTGACAGCATGTGATAAATGTGTGTATGACTAACAGTCTCTGGTTTTACTTGTTTTGGTTGTTGCAACAAAACGACAGGTTAAAACAAGAGAATGAGGGGGGGGGGTATAGAGAGTCTGCACACACACACACACACACACACAACACACACCCACACACTCTACCCGCAAACTGAGCTGTGCCAGTCTGCTCTTTTGCCATTTCCCGCTGCTTTCAGCCGTTTGGCGTGATACACTCAGTCAACATCCCCTACTGTCGTCTGACCTTCAGACTGAACAACACACATTCATGCATAGACTCACGCACACTTCTCGCATACAATCTCCTTTCTGCTCCCTCCGTTGCAACATTATCCAATCTTGTTGCATTAAAGAAGCATCTTTCTAAAGTTGAAGTCTGCATCCACTGTATGTGTGAATTGCAGATGCCGGATGTAAAAACGTTACGTTTCTGACCCGGATCCACCTCTGAATGAGACTGGCAAGTGAGAAAGAGAGAAAGACACGATCGGTGATTAGGATTACAACAGAAAGAGAGTTGGGCAGAGGAGAGTTTGCAGCTTGTTACCTCTTTTATTCTGTCCTGTTGAGGCGTGTGTGTGTGTGTGTGTGTGTATGACGGTGTGTCCCTGAGGAAGTTTAAGAAAGCTGCGGCCTCCAGAAAGCCTTCTCTCACACACACACAAACACACAAACACACACACACGCACAAACCATCCCGCATCAGTGCGCTAATTAGTAACGGAAGCTGGATGTTCTGAACATCCAGAGCCCATCCAGAGTCTGAGCCAAACTCTACACACACACACACACATAACACACACACACACACCATATATCTAATATACTATATATATATATATCTTTGTCCTTAATCCTTGTCCTAAACCATCTTTCAAAGGTGTTTTTCCAACACATTCACATGTCTACACACTCAAAGAGCCACACACACACACACACACACACTGAAACAAACACACTGTAACAAACACACAGGGACCGGACCATCTTAATTGTCATTCCATAGACGAGCTGGCCTAGTTTCAAACCCTACACACTGTACAGAACACACACTCAAAACACACTGCAGCAGCTTGTAAAATGAACAAACACATGCTCTTAATCTAAAGTAACGTCGGTATATCTAAATATATAACGTCTTTATCCAGATTCAGTTTTGTCTCTGAAGTAATTTTCTCAGAATTAGGGTTAACAAAAACTTATTTTGAACATAAAAAAGTGTTTAATTTGAGTGGAAATTTAGGCTTGTTCTTGATTAAATGTTTAATTCATTAGGACACACCCCAATATTCACATTAGTGGTACTTTTGCATTTGGTTCCACCCTAATTTTGAATATTCGGTGACATCCTTTGAATTTAATATTTGATAACACTTCATTTTACAGTTTCCTTGTTACAAGTTACATGTACAGTAGTAATGCTCTGGGTGTGTGTTCACAGTGTGTGTGTTCACTACTCACTGCTGTGTGTGTGCACTTGGATGGGTTAAATGCAGAGCACAAATTCCGAGTATGGGACACCATACTTGGCTACATGTCACGTCACGTCACTTTAAATTATGCACAACTACAAGCAACTAACCCAAACCAAACCCTAACCTTAACCCTAAAGTAAGTACATGTTATTAATATTACTCAGTACTCAATTGTATAATTACACTGTAGCAAACACTGTAGCTTAAATAAAGCTTAACTAAAAATCTCATACATATCTCAAAATAGCCAAATATTGTCTGATTCCTTGTTTTGGCCAACATAAATGGGTCTATCACTATACTAAATCGTTGTATTGTTAAATATGTGCTGTAAAGCCAAATTAGTTGTCTTAACTGTCTGATCAAAGTTAAATAACATAATTGTGACGGTGACAGAATAAGAAATGAGCTGAGTGAGATGTTACTCTTTCAACTCTGTGATCTCAAATTACCCTCAAAGAAACACATGCGATCAAGCAAATACACACAAACACATCACCTCTCTATGGCTCCTGCACTGCCCCCTTTACCCACTCCATCTTTTAGTCTGAATAGAAATATAACATTTTCAGAGAGAACAGAGAGAGAGAGAGAGAGAGAGAGAGAGAGAGAGAGAGGAGAGAGAGAGAGAGAGAGAGAGAGAGATGGGGTATTACTGGGCAGGAAAAGTACTAATCCTCTGCCTTGCTTCCTTCCAGCCAATGATACCCAGAAGCAACTGGCAACAGCTGCTCAGAAAGATCCCAAATCACATACACAGTCTAAGTGTATTAACATGAATATGCAAAGTAAACCCATTTATAACTCAAAATTTTAAACAAAAACAGATTCCCCTTAACATGTGACACACTGTTTAGTCTATCACACAGTATAAACGGCTAATAACTGAAAACAAAAGTTTCTTACAGCCTGCTGTCCTTGTGTAACATTATAACAGTTTATAATGCTTGCACGCTGTTAACTATGCCAGCACTTGATCACTTTCAGTTACAAACTGATCTGTGTGCGGTATAAGCTTTGTTACACTGTCATTAATGCATTATTAATGCTTTATAAACTATTTATAAGCATCCCAGGAGAGAAAGCAGCCATCATAGAGTACTCTATGTTCCTGAGCAGCCTAATATATAAGATGCTATGCCAAAGCTTAAATCTAACCAAAATCCAGAGGAGCTTGATGGACGGACTGCTGTTTGTGCGACACATCAAGTACTGGTTTGTTGTGGATGTGTGTGTGGGATGCTATGTGTTGGACCAGGAATATTGCCAAGGCAGAGGTTCATTCCATGGGTGGTAAAGGAGAAGTGTACATGACTCTGTGTGTGTTTGTTGGACTTCTTACAGCACATAACTTCTGCCATCTGTTCATGACTGCCAGAAGTGGTATAGAGGAGCTGAGGGAAATCAGCAACACACACACTCAAACCCACGTTGACTTGGCTAAGTGAGGACTTAGCATAGACTTCTATTGTTTTTATATAAAGCTAATTATAATTACTAGAGACTAACTCTAACCCTTAAAGAAAACCTTTTAGAACACCCCAAAGTTTGGGGTCTGTAATATCTATATAATATATTTAATGTTTTTGAAAATATATTTTATGCTAACTATGATCTGTATAGTTAAAATATATGCTCTGTATATTAGACGTGAAAAAAAAATATATAAGAAAGAGTCTGATGAGAATGGTCATGGAAAAACATTTCAGTACAAACCTGTGATGTCTGTCAGTAATGAAGCAAGTCCTGCTACACTCTGATGCACACACACACCAAGCTGTTTGTTTTACCACTTATGACTCTATGTAAGTATCTAAGTAATGTCCTTCAGGGGAAATGATAATTACATTGAAGACACCCATCCTACAAGTTGACAGGCCAGCAAGTGTGTACGTGCTTCACACGCCTCTGCCTCTGTCTGTATGTACAGGTGTGTGCAATACCACGCAGGTATTTGGTAAAAGGAAGTCTCTCCGTGTGTGTGAACAGGTGGTTGTAGACACCATTCGGAGAATGTGTTTCTTTTCTCATTAATAACGCATCTACTGTCCTGCAGTGAGTTTCAAAGAGCATTAATGAGGTGAACAAACCCCAACTAATAACATCAGAACAAAAGAAAAACACTAAAACACAAAGGGTCTAAAATTGTACATAATCGTAAGTAAGTAATAAGAAGGAATTGCAATATAATGTCTGTTTAAAACATAATGAACATTTAAGAAATGCCAGTTTTGCATAAACACACACACACACATGTTGTATTGCGTATCAAGACTAAGGAATTAGGACATGATATTCTGCCTTATAAAATGGATAGTTCAACTTTTGATTATCAATTCTAATTGGATGAGCCATGTTATGCCTCATATTGTCATTATACATACAGTACATATATGTATGTATACACACACATACATCATAACAGCCACTTTATATTCAGCTTCATGCTGTGCCTAAGAACACATTTTACTTTCGTTAACTTCACTGTAATGTGCAGCTTCTTGTGGCTTACTGCTTTAATCTGTCTGTCTGAAATTATCAATTTAACTTACTGTCACTGGATACACAGACCTAAAAAGATGAATAGAGGAATAGAAAGAAAGAGAGAGAAAAACAGGGGATTTGGTGGTTAGGATTAGAAGTGAAAAGGAGCTGGGTGGTGAAGTGTTTGCAGGTTCTTGTCTCATAACAATCCCTCTTTGTTTATGCTGTGGTTTTGCTGAAGACTTTCTGCATTCTCTCCTTTGGACCATGTGTGAACATTAACTGTAATTCTATCGCCATCTCCTATATTTTACCTGCTATCAGTATGAGAAATCAGATCCACCAGCAATCAGATGATCTCTCCCAACACACACTCACAGAGCGGAGAAATGGGCCAAGAAAGCATCAAGCTCATTTGTATTTTCTAAGTGACTGTAACATGTTGAGTATAGCCATCTAGAATCCAAACACAACAGAGACTCAGGTGAACTCAGCCAAGAAACCTGTCTTTAACAAACAACTGATAATTATCAACAGCGTGGGGCTCATCCCTGCCCACATATGCAGAAAATTCAGACACCTATCTGTGTGGAGTGATAAGCTATTTTTCAGTCCACACACACACGCGCGCGCGCGCACGTGCGCACGTGCGCTTAGCTGTCATGTAATCTGCTCTGCAGGGCCTCATCCGTCAACTGCAGGATAATAAATCAATGGCAAGGACAAAGTGTGCTTACATAATATCAACTACACAAGTGTTCATTGCAACAATACCCATTTTGTGCCACTGTACAAACTACAGGAGCTGCAACTCAAGCTCCTTAAAACACAGAATCACTGACAACCTATTCATTTTCAGCAAGTGAGCAACACACAATCCTCTGTTTTTTGAAAGTGTCCAAAAAATACATTTGAGAAGTGCTTGCATTGAGAAAAGGTGTGCATCACAGAGGCTAGTGAAGCCCAAATCAATTTAGAACTTTAAGTATTTGATGAGGGTTACAGATTTCAAAAACAGGAGGTGCAAATATTCAGATGAACTAAAATGAATCACTTAGTGTGTGAAAAGGGTTCGATTTATTTAAGAGAATTGACTGATTCATTTACAAATAAAAAAATGTATATGTAGGCAACAAAATATTTCAGAGCAAATCATAACTACAAAAATGTATATTCCCTATAGAAATTACATTTCCAATCATTTCCAATAACTTTATTGTTCTGATTCAGACTAATGAATCAATGAACAGAATCTGTTTATTAGAACAAAATATTCGCAAATCAATCTTGGTATATCTACAGTGGGAATAGAAATGAATCACCCCAATTTAAAATAATTACATTTTGTAATCACAATAATCACAACACAGACCCTCCCTGGATCAGGATGTCGCTCCAAACTGGATGAAAGAGCCATGAGGAAACTGGTCAGAGATGCTACTAAGAGGCCTACAGCAACTCTGAAGCAGTTACAGGCAAATATTGCAAAGTCTAGACGTGTAAAGTAAGTAGAGACATATCCCAGCTGACTAAAGGGTGTGGGGCCCCCCTGAATTAAGCAAAGGTGGTTCAACAAAATACGGACACAAGGGGGTTATCCTTTTTCCAACTCAGTGATTCTGTGTTTTTTTTCCCCCTGACATGTTGGTGTTATTTATTTCACTTTTGCACTGAGTAAATACAGCTAGAAAAAACAAAAACTGTGTCCATCCTCATTTCTGTAATACTATTTCACAATATTTCTGTTTTTACAGTATTTTTCATCAACTAAATGCAGTCTTGGTGAGCATAAGCCTTCCTTCAAAAACATTCAAAAAATACTTACCCCAAACCTTTGAATGGTTTATACACAAAATATATATTCAAAGTTTCCATGACTTCCAGGCGTGAAAAATGCATTGTAAAAACTCCCTGATATTTCCAGGTTTTCATGAGCGTGAGACAGAGAAGGTGAGGTGTAATGTCTGACCTGTAGGCTCTGGGGACAGCAGGTGGGCACTGTACACCGGAGGGAAGATGAGGGCCGCGAGGTACAGAAGGAGACAGAGCGGGACCATCCCGGGCCGAGTGACGCGGGGACGAGTGTCCTCACCACGGAGACCAGATTCAGACATCCTCCACCGTTCCACACATGCTGTCAATGTAGTGCTGCCACACACACAAACACTGAAACACAAAAATATATTCAACAGTCATAATAGAGAAGGAACACAGAACACACACTTCATATAACAGCATGAAAAGTAAAAATGCTCACAGATATTCAATAAAACGTAGGCCTGTTGCTTTGTTATTTTGACATGGGACAAATTGTTCAAAACACTATTGAAATGCTGTGCTGACGTGCAAATGTCTGCAGCAGTCTCTCTGCATATATTGTGAATTGAAAAATAAAGTGCGACGACCACAAACAACTGCCACGAGCAAATGAAATGGAGTGATTTCACATTATATGTCCCGCGCCAGTTTAGACGAGACTGGGATTTGTTGTAAACTCTCTTTTGCCATCTTATTCTCCCTTTTTTTTCTTCTCTCTGGTTGGTCTACTCTGAAACACATCTTTCACTAAGCTGACACAAACACACTTATCTCTCTAAAGAAAACATATGCTCCCCTCACACTCTGTGACTTGTGTGTGTGTGTGTGTGTGTGTCTGCATCTTGCCACATAGAGAGTTTACATTAGTCACAATAAAAGGAATGTAAAGAGCTTTACACACATATACTGTAGGCTGTACGGTTTGATTCCCCACTGAGAGGTTTTTGCTCAAAGATGGTGAGAATTTGAGAGGACTCTGTGTTGCTTTAAACTTGAATTCCTGTTATTTCAGAACAGCCCTGGTTTAGACACACAAAATGTTTGCGTTAACTTTAAACAGTGGCATTCTTCTCGAACAGACGTACACACTCTCCTGAGGCTAGTGTGGCGCTGTTTTACTTTCCCCTTGACGAGCAGACGCTCAATTCTTGGTCAGCACATACTGAAGAGAGAGAAAGAGAGAAGCCGGGTTGGTGTGTTGAGTAACTCAGTGTTTTCTCTGGCCAGCAGAGCAGAAGCGTGCACTGTGCTGTGGGCTGATAGTGTATCAGCGCTGGCTGTTGTAGGAGAGAAGGGTATATTTGTGGAGCGTATTTCTGGAGTGTGTATAGTAGGTGTTTTTTGAGCATGTTTCTGGAGCCATACTATCTTATAGTAACAAAGCTTAAAAGCTGGGGAGAGGCCTTAAGCAGAAACAAACTAATACATTCTTGGAAGAGGGCTAATCTCATATTATTATGCATCTTTTTGGAGTACTTGGCTCTGATTGGTTGATCACAGCATTGTGTGGTCTAAGACCACTAAACTGTATAATTGACCGTTTGACCAGGCAACGATTTATTTGAGTTCTGCTAGACTAACTGCAGTCTCTTTCTCCTGCATAACTCAAATCAAATTTCCACTTAAATCAAAATTCCATGCCTATTTATTTATTTATTTGGGGAGAAGCAGTGTAATAAATGGGATAATGTGCAGTAAGCCTTCATTATCACAAAATAAACCACTTTGGAGTGATACAAGACTATCCTGATCACCCTGTTGCGGTTTATTTTGCGATAACGAATGGATGATTGTACAATATCTGTTACTTAAAATAACATTGTGTAGTTTGAACTCTGAACTGTGCCTGCTTGTATCTTATCTATGCATTTATAGTGTCATTTTAACACATATCATTCAAAAGTTTGGGGTCTGAAAGATTAAAAAAAAAAGTTTTTGAAAGCAGTCTCTTAGGCTCATCCAGGCTGCATTTAGTTGATCAAAAATACAGTAAAAACATTAATAATGTAAAATATTTTTATTCACTTTACAATGTAATTTATTCCTGACATGGAAATGACATTATGTGGAATTTTCAGCCGCCATTACTCCAGTCTTCAGCGTCACATGATCCCTTTAGAATCATTCTGATATGCTGATTTGTTATTCAGGAAAAATTTCTTAATATGTTGAAAACAGTTGTGCTGCTTAACATTTGTTTTCAGGATTCCTTGAATAGATTTTGTAAAAAATCATCCTAAATAAAATTTAACATTTATTTTAAAAAAGTTACCCCAAACTTTATTGCATATACTTTTGTTCAAATGAAACTTTAGGGTACAGGCAGCTGGGACTCTGTGACATGACTGATGTGCAGCAGTCTGTTGCCGTGTGGTGTGTAAAACTGTAACTCTCACAGAAGAGTCTGTGTTTATCTATGGGATTACTGAAGAATTTGATTTGGACTCTATTGAAATATTAAGATTATCAGTCTAGCCAATGATTCAACATTAGCTACTATGTTTTTACTGTCTGTATCTCCCTTTCTGTCTCTTAATTTTAAACCCCTCAGTCAGCTGTGATATAGGACACATACTGAAGTATAATGCTCTTTTAATGGCAAGCAAAACAACTACAGACATGAACAAGGCAGTGCAAGAATATTCTGTCAAATCCTGGGCGTTTATGCATGTAATGTCTAATAGTTTTGGGTGAAAGAGGGTTTTAATAGAATCCTATCACACGCTAGTCACACCTTGCAACAAATCTGGGACTCAAAAATGTCAGTAATCTCCAGTAATTGTGCAGCCATGTCAACTGCCAGCCAGCCTAAATCTGCCAATGAAAATAGGGATTAAGAGGGAGACAGAGTAAGAGAGAAATAAAGAAAGTGAGTGAGAGACAGCAGATGAAAAGCTAAAGTCTGAGGTGTCTCTATTAGAGTTTGGCTGTAATCCTCTTCCGAGGACTTCACTCGCCCTCCTGCGGCTCCCTGTGAGCTCTGTCAGCACGTGCGTGGGAGTGTGTGTGGCTACAGGCTTGTGCTTTGCTTCAGTGTAGACAACTGAATAAAGGTGAGAATTAAACTCCTTAACCCACCCTTTTAAACATCCCCATGGAGAAACACATCAAACACACACAAATCAAAGAGGACCAATTTACAAACCACATTTACAGATGTTTGTCAATGTGAAATTATGGGTTTCTCCGAGCTTCTCAGTCAGTGACTTCTGTGCTTTCTAGCATTAAATCCATCATTTCATATGCTTACATAAAGCATATGGCATGACACTGTCCACAAAAACATTTATAGAAAAAGAAAAACATAAGGGTAATTAAAAACAGAAGGATGAAAGAGCGAGACATTGTCCATTGTTTATTGTATGCCTCATTTTCATTCATGCTGTTTTAGCCCTTGGACTGCATTGTGCATTGTGTGTAAAATTATCTTGTGCACATTTTTTGTTGAGGTTTTTAATATATATTAAATTAATATCTTACCGGTAGCTAATGAGGTCTAAAGAAAGCATAAGGAACTTTAGAGAAAGAGAGAGAGAGTTTAATAACTTACATTCAGGACTTCAACTCTCAAACTTTCGACAGTCCACAGAGTGGCGTATTGATTTTGAGCCGGCACCAGTCCGCTATGGGTCACAATTAGTCAAGGTTCCAATTGAAAAGAGCCTATTTTTTCCCCTGATGACACAACCTCTCACATTTGAATTGTGCATGCCTTGGAGAGACCTTTACTAGTTCCACCAGGGCTGGTTTGAAAAGTGCAAGGGACACATGACTAGAAAAGTAATGATTATCACCCCCCAAAAAAGGCATAGACATTTCTAAACGTGGGAGATTGTCATCATAGTTTCAAGGTTTTCATCCTTTTAACCAGTCTTTTCTACTCTGTTGAGTTTTCAGAGATTATTTGGTAGCACTTTATTTTATAGTCCTGTTCCTCGTGTACATACCATGTAATTATTATAGTAATTACAATAACTAGGTACTAACCCTGAACCTACCCCTAAACCTAACCCTACCCCATGTAGTTATTACCAGAACTTTCTTAGGTATACAGTAAGTATATGTAAGTACACAAAATGTAAAATAAAGTGCAACCGATTATTTTCTCCATCAGTAAATTGTTAATTGAACTGAAAAAGCACAGTGAATGCATAAAGTTTATACCATTTTAAAAAATTTAAGGCAGCAAGAAAACTTTTCAGTTTTAGTAGGTTAGAATGTTTTATACAGTGCATGAGTTCAGCAACCAAGTTTCAGGATATCTGACAAGCTGAACTGACAGCAAGAAACGTCTTGCTGTTAGCCACTCAAAGAAAAAAAAACTAAATAGTCTAGATCTGCTTAAAATAATGATATCATATAATGATTTTGGCGGAAAAAAACCTAACAGTTTACATCCTAGTCAGTTCTCACCACGGACTCCAGTCGGGTTTGAATGACTCTAGTAGCCTACATGAGGTGACTAATTGCCCCCAGTAGCCCGCGTTAACACCTCTAGAGACTCTAATTCACTCCGATAGCTACAATTGGTTTCAGATGGCCCGTGGGTACGGCGGAGGAAAAACTGGTGAGGTTCCCTTCAGTGTGAGCTAAAAACAACACAAATGAAGCCCTGCTGAGGTGGCCGCAGAAGAAATGGATGTAATTTTGGTTTTAAAATGCGTCATACATCAAGCTGTAAAGGGCTTAGTCTCTCATCAGAAAGACACAGTTAACCAGTTATTGAGATTACAACAGGTAAAAATATAAATATGGCTCTACGTCTCTGAAGGGAATAGCTATAAACAGTTTTGTGTTAAACTCATGCACCACGAAAAGCGCTCGAGCGATCACCAGGAAGATCGGATGATATAAGCGCCCTTGACTATGTTTCCCATCACCTCACATCCCACGGTGGGTTTCGGCACCATTAAAACACCTACACCTACATGACAAAGACCAGCTGCTGACGTATTAAAGGCTAGTTTGTGAATGAGTAATGACTGTCCACACAACAGGCTAAATTATACACTGCAAACATTTTGAACTGAGCCATATTGTATATTAATTCAGCACAGGTGCGGCTTCTCCTCGCGACTGGTGGAGCAGCTTTCGACCACGCGGTAGCCTACTCATACTCACACAGCCTACTCATACTCACACACACACACACACACACACACACACCGCGCAACACCTGTCCGACTGTAAGCGATATGGGCACACACCACATGTCACCGCAGCTCACTTCTACACTAAAACGTTGTTTCCATTCTGAAGGCTCTGATTGAATCAATAGCCCAATTGAAAAACACGTTTTGGAACTTGAACAAGGAAACAAATAGAAACATGAGGAATAAGACTATTTCCTTTCCCTCAAAGACGCCTTTACACAGCTGAATTACGCCTGGTTTTAGCAGCTCTGTCTGCTTCAAATTCTGTCAAAACTTAACGCCACAAAAAAACTAGTAAAATATTCGAGCCACTTCAGATTTTTTAGAAGCCTATATTAGAGACGGCTCTGCTGCTTTGCGCCCAAGCATCTAAATGATGCAGCATGAGTGCAGCCTTAAACTCTGTTATTCTCATGATGGAGTATGCATTTGATAACTTTATTTATTTAGTGATCTATTTATTTATTTTAATATTTCTAAATTCATGCTTCTATTCATAGAAAATTCCATTAGGCTATATTACTTAGGCAGTTGTAAAAGACAATAACCTATAATGATGTAATAATAAGAATTATAATAATAAACTCCTCACCAAATTCCTCCTTGACACAGTAATCCTTTTCGAGATAAAAATAAAATATGTTTGTCGGCTTTTTGAGTAAGCTTGGTCTGCGAGGTCCTTTCCAGATGTTTCGTGGATCGCATTCAGGGGACAAATCATCCAAATACACTCAAGTTTCCAAATCCAGGCGTGAATAGACGTGAAGTCACTGAAGTGTTTGAGAAGAAGCCGTATTCACACACAGCCTTGAGCTGTCCGACTCTGTCCAGTCCTTAAAACCGCTGAAAAGTGTATCAAAACCCCACTAGACTGTATCATCTAAAGGAGCACCTATGTAGTTTTGGCTCGTAAGAGGGTCCGCTCTTCTCCGCTGGACTGTACGGGCACAACTGCTTCGCTGCGCCACTGGGTCGGTTGTGAAGTGCGGGACGTTTGGTGCTGTGTGAAAGCTTGGCTTACAGACTCCCACTAACAGTTTGAGCACCGGGCTCTGGAGGGAAAAAATTAACTAGGATCGGATTTCAAACCGCGTCCCTGCTGCATTGGCAGGGCTCGCCGCCTGTTCCGCCCCCTCGCGTAGTTTAGGGCAGAGAGAGAGAGGAGATAGAGAGTAGAGAGAGAGAGAGAGAGCGAGGAGAGAGAGAGAGAGAGAGAGACGCAGGCGCCTCCCACACCAAACCCGAATATTCAATCAACTTACTCACTACTGTCAAATTAGCTGCGCTCAGCGAACCCAAACCACGCTATGGACCATGGAGAGAGTCAGCAGAAAAACAATTAAAAATAGCAAAGATTCTGCTGTTCATACTCTTTTCAGGTGCCATTTTATATCGGGTTTGGGGGGGGGGGGGGGTGGTTGGGTGTTGACCAGCATTTCAATTGAGAACAAAAGTTAGAATACAATTCCTAGAGGTTCTAATAAATGCACGCAAGACGTCGCCATTGCTTGAGGAGGTAACCACAGCAGCTGGTCTTATCGTCGACAGAAGTAAAGCTAAAAGTGTTATTACGTTATAGATTTACATACCACAAATATACCACAAAAAAATAAATAAAATAAACGGCTTTAAAACCATTTCTAATTGCTTTAAGAGCGCCAAAATTCGTTTTATCTCGCGTGGGACGATTGCGCCCAGAAAACTGCTGACAGAAAGCCTTTAAAATCACACTGACAACCATTACATAATTTGCACACTGATCATGTTTTGAAATATATAATATCCTGTCATTGAATAGCGTTTATAAATGTCAGCTCAGATCATTACTTTAATGTCCCACAGCTCATTTTGTGCAGTAAAGAAAGCAATTCAGAATTTAAGGTGGTGGGTAACTAAAATAAACTTAAAATATCTTACTAGCAAAAATATTTTTGGCTGTCTGTCATTTCATGTTGCTTATAATTCACTGACAAATCAGATGCTGCTGGGAATAAAAGCACAATGCAGAACATTCCCATAGACGCATGATATCTGTATTACATTCATTTAACTTAGTTTGAACTAATTTGATACCCCCAAACTGAGGCCGTCCCTTGTATGTTTTGATTCTTTTACCTGCAGACATCTCAAGCTGCTGTCATTTCTTCAACAGGAACCAGAAATGCAAGTGTGTGTGTAATTACAGGCTGTGTGATCAGGTATTTCTGCTTATGTATCTGTACAGGTGTGTGTGTGTGTGGTTTGTGTTTCTGTCATTGTGTGTGTTGATTTTTTGTGTCATAAATCTGTCATGCGTCTCCTGAAGGCTGATTAGCCGAGCACCAAGTGTTGTCGAGTGTCGTAATTCTGTAGAATAAGCTCCAAAACAAAGTCTCAATTACTTTTAAAGCTACCAACATGTTTGCAGTGAGAACTTTATGAGACAATAAAGAGAAGAAACCTCTTCTTAATTACCAGAGGAGTGTGTGTGTACATGTGAAGGAAGCAAAGACAGAGAGTTCTTAGTAGCTGTCCATCTGTGTTTGAGGAGGGCTGTTAACCTGCGAGTGGTAAAATCAGCATGCAAACATGAGGATCCTTAGTAACACTCTGTTCTCTGACACCAGGGTTAAAGACATTCAGTAAAAAGACACATAAACATCACCCATTCAATAATAACCCCTGTTAGCCTATTCAAAATGCTATCCTCTGTGAATACTAATGCAGTGTCACTATTATTATATCTATTAGAGCCTTGAGAAAGAAGATTGATTTTATTGATTGACAAGTTGGATGCAGCGTCGTACGTGATGACTTATGACCCCGGCAAGGGTGTTTATGGGAATTTTAGTGCCTTGTTGGCAGCATGTGGTAAAAATGACTGCTACAACTGCGAAGGCTGAAAGAGGGAGAAGATGTGATCAGTGACTAAAATGTATTTACAACTTCTTACAGTTAATTTCAGTGATCAGACAAAAAAAAAAACATTTGTTTGCACTGTTTTTAGCCCTGTATTTAGTGTGATGATGTTAAATTGACCATGATCCCAGTTAACCACTTTCAAATGGCTCTATTAGAAATAACTTTCTAATAATATAAACTTTCTAATAATATAAAGTTCAAAAGAACAGTGCTTATTTTTATAATATAAAATTACTGTAACACTATAAATGTATTTACTGTCACATTTGAACAATTTAAAGCATATACTCTATATATATAATCTAATTTCTATTTTGAAATAATGCTTTTCTTTTGAACTTTTCTGTTGAAGGATACTGGAAAAAAAGCTTTTTAAACTATGATATAATATAAATGTTTAGCACCAAATCACTGTACAGTAAATAGAGTATAAACACACGATTTGTTTTGAAAAAATATCTGTAAATAAAAGTAATTAAAAAATAAATAAACTTTATATAATATGCATAATAAATAAATAGAGGGGGTTCTTTGGATAAAGTTATGATATATTAAAATAATATTAACATTAATGTTTATTCGGAATTTAGGCAGTATAGTCAGGCAGTAATATTATTATATTTGCTTATTGGTCTTAGGTGTATAACAAGCAGTCAATTATATATATTATTATTATTAGTAGGATAGATATCATTATATATATTATTATTATTATGTATTTGGCAGTATAGTCAGGCAATTATTATTGCAAATTAAAATAAAAGCCCTGACCACTGTCAGTTTTTTTTTTTTTTAAGGTAACATATCCTCTTACAAAATGATTGGTGCAAAAAGAGAATGGATATATAAGTGAAATGAGCATGCGTGTAGTATAGGAAAAAAAGGTAAAAACGCTCAAGGCTGTACAGAATGCAGCGTCAGACATTCTGAGACCTGAAGAACTGAACGAATGGGTGACCTCCACCCCAAGAGCTCAGTGAACCCCTGAACTCTCTCCCCAGATTCACCCTTCAGTCTAACCCCAGCCTCTGGCTACAACACACAAAGGAGCGGAGGTGAAGATGAGGGCCTCCCTTCACAAGAGGTTGAATATTAAACTGGGCTGCAATTATCCCCTGAAAAACACTTTTCATGGATGGCTCTAATTCATAAGGTCCTTTGCGAGCACCTACTGGCCATGTTTCACAACATCAGAGAGATAAGGATAGTGGTAGAGCGGTAGGAGATAATCACAAATCAATTACTCCCTCATTGATTACAGATGTGGCTAAATCCCTGAAAACAACCCAGGATGAGCATGAAATTTAAAGCATCGGTACACCGCATGGGCTTTTAAAGTGTGTGAAACGTGAAGAGGGGAGAGACAAGAACGTCTGTAGAGTGTTTATGTGTGAGAGAGAGCATTTGTAAGATATTTTTGCTATTTCAGCTCTAATCAGTGTGCATACTTTTACTGATAACTTAAAGAGATGATAACGTTCTGTTTGTTTTCTTTTGTTTCTTTGCAAATTGACTGTAAGTATTTGAATGTGTGTTGTACTGGTTATAAGTTCATTTTAGAGGAAAATCTTGAATATAAAATGAACCATGTGTGAAGGTAGACATGTGTCAGATATGACAGCAGAAGTGAAGGTGATTATTTTCTACTTCCTATCCTAATCCTAATTGTTAACTCCACACCAGTTCTGCTGAATGGGAACACTGTGCCAACCTTCCCAATGCACATTCAGTTACCGTTCACAAGTGTGTCCCCCAGCAAGGTATACAGAGTCTATCCTTCCTCTTTAGACCATGACCTGCACACACACACACACACACACACACATATACACACCTGGATCCGTGAATAAGGCTCTCACAAAAAATGTGCCTGAGTAAAGGTATTTTCTTTGGATTCCAGAGTTTGTGCATTTCTGTCCGATACAGAGAGGAAACTGGCATATCTGTGTCACTAGTTCTATTTCTGTATACAGTATCTGTACGTGGTTATCTGCCAGTGCTGTAATGAATAATCAATTAGATGCTGCATCAATGAGATGTGAAAAGAGGTTTGAGCATAAAGGACACAAGAGTAGAAATGAGTTTCTGGCCGGAGCCTTTTCACTCGATGAGGCAAATGTTTTTAATAACATTAGCTGAACAACAGTTAGTAGAAATACAGTTGTCAAAATTGTACCTACACTTTGCAGTATCTGTATCAGTACCTGAATAAGATATTTCACATAAAATACATTTACATATAGTCCACAAGAGAAAATAATAGTTTCCTTATAAAAATGACCCCGTTCAAAAGTTTACATCTGCTTGATTGTTAATAATGTATTGTTACCTGGATGACCCACAGCGGGTTTTTTTTTTTTTGTGATAGCTGTTCATGAGTCCCTTTTTGGTCCTGAACAGGTAAACTGCCCGCTGTTCTTACGAAAAATCCTTCAGGTCCCACAAATTCTTTGGTTTTCGAGCATTTTGGAAAGAACCCTTTCCAACAATGACTGTATGATTATAAGATCCATCTTTTCACACTGAGGACAAATGAGGGACTTATATGCAACTATTACAAAAGGTTCAAATGCTCACTGATGCTCCAGAAGGAAACACAATGTATTAAGGACCAGGGGTTTAAACTTTTGAACAGAATGAAGATGTGTACATTTTTCTTATTTTGCCTAAATATCTTTTTTTTTCTTCATGTAGTACTGCCCTTCAGAAGCTACAGAATATAGTTACATGTTTCCCAGAAGACAAAATAAGTTCAATTTACCCTGATTTTCAAATTCAAAAAGTTTTCACCCCCAGCTCTTAATGCATCGTGTTTCCTTCTGGAGCATCAGTGAATGTTTGAACCTTTTGTAATAGTTGCATATAAGTCCCTCAGTTGTCCTCAGTGTGAAAAGATGGATCTCAAAATCATACAGTCATTGTTGGAAAGGGTTCAAATACACAAAAAATGCTGGAAAACCAAAGAATTTGTGGCACCTGAAGAAAAAACAACAACAAAAACAGCTGTCAGTCATACAGGTTACAACTAAATATTAAGAGTCAAGCATATGTAAACTTTTGAACGGGGTAATTTTTATAAATTCAGCTAATATTTTCTCTTGTGGACTATATGTAAACGTATTTTATGTGAAATATCTTATTCAGGTCAGTGCTAAATAAAAAATCAAATGCATTTTGTATGATCCCTCTTATTTTGGTAAAATAATTAACATTTTGCAGATTCTGCAAAGTGTATGTAAAATTTCGACCACAACTGTAAATAAAATATAAAGCATAATGTAATAAAATATGAAAGAAATTACTGTATTATTGCAGTTATTATTTTTTTGAAACAATGTAAAAAAATGTTCCGAAACATACAGTACACATTGCTGAATAAAAAGTCATTTCTTTCAAAAAATATAAAATAATAATAATCATCATCATCATCATCATCATCATAATCACAAACTTTTCAACTGTAGTTTAAACTTGAATTTGATGTGAAGTTGTTGTAAATAAATAGCATGTTAACATAAACATACAAAAATATTATAGAGTTGATTGTTTGTTTACAGCGCAAAGTAAAATATTGTGCTAAAATCCTTTCAATCCAGAAACCATGTAAATATCAAAGATAATATTAATTTACATTGTATTAAAAAAAACAAAGGCAAGGGGACTCATTTCAGAAGTCGACTATATGTGCCACTGCTTTCTTGCATATACCTGAGAGCCCCTGTTTATCCTGCAAACATCTTCTCTCCCATCAGCATCTTTTCCCCCATCTCCCTCTCTGTTTGCCATTATCCTTCTGAAAGACAGTGACCACTTTCATCTCACCCTCAATTTGTATGTATGTATTCAAAGGTCTTTCTGGGGATGCATATATTTATGCAAGGATGTCCTAAAATCTTTCAGCGACGAGCAAAGCAGTCTGCACAATGCAGGGAGGAGATCACAATGATGTCACCTTCACTTGGACTGAAATCCAGCACGTCAACACGACTTACAAGAGTCATATTACAAATGATTTAATAATATTGGGTTTCCACTGAATTCATAAGACATGTTATCATGCCCGATGATGCACCATTATTAAAGGCTGTAGCTGGATTTGTTGATCTGAAGCAGAGCAGATGGACGTTGGTCCCAGGCCTGTGTAACTGCTGCTGATCCATATCCAAACACAGCAGCCCTCATCCCTGATCCAGTAGGCATCCATGGAATTTCGGCCCTCTGAACCCCTCCCGCTCACCCTAAAGCCCCGCTCTATCTCCTCCTAATCTCCCGCTCAGACACCCTGAATTAACGCCACATTCTCCGCTGATAAGAGTTTAATGCCTTCTCTGAAGCATCAGATGTCCACAGCGCTGATGGGGAACAGACAGTGTTATACATTGCATCTACGGTCATTGTAGCTCAACATCTGAGATGCCATTAGTGCCCATTTATCAGCTAGACTGCAGCTTTGACACTCAAAGGGCACAATGGGTTCAGTGTATGATGCAATGTCAAGTTATCAATGTTAATGACTTGACCTGCCCTTGATACGTTAGTATGACACATAAGGGACAATTCACACAGAACGCGTTTTTATTTTCAAAATGTGAGATGCTGGCAGTGGAATGGAGAAAAAACGCAAGGTCTCAAGAAATGTTTTTAAAAGTTGAACTTTGTTTAACTTGTGCGCTGCAGTATTTCGAATGGCATGTCATGGAAAAGATGCCAGACGTGAACGCAACAGTCAAACACGTTCGTCTAGTGTGTGCTTATATAGAAAAACAATGGAAAAGTAGTGTGTTTCTGTATGAACAGCACCTAAGTATACTGGTTAGCAATCAATCTGCTATCTTGCTAGCTTAGCATTCACCAACAAAAATGTACTATGGTATTACCATGGTTTTTGGACATGCAGCATGGCAAAACTGTTTTTCTTTACCATGGCCCTGCCACCAAAGGGTCACATAATTCCACTACAACAGCAATGTGCTCATTTTTCCTTTGCAGAGATTAGCTTAGCCAAGCATCTAACTCAATAAGCGAGTGGGCCAAGAACTGTGAGTCACCAGAACAGATAAAGAAACACCCTCCGCTGTATACACACACACACACACAAATACACACAGAGAACAATTATAGGAGACCTGTTGGTACTCAGAGAGCAGCATCGGTGCGATGTTTACCAACGGATTTAGGAGTAAATCTGCCCTCTACATTCCTATTGAGATTCAGACTGAGCCTTAAGAGAGAGCAGGATTACTGGCCAGTCTCTATAGACCCCACTGTACACAGCCCACTCGGCCTTAACAGAGCCTGACCAAAACCTGCCACATCAGACAGAGACAGAGAGAAAGAGATTAAAATTGTTTGTTGAATTTGCTGCTCTAAATATCTGAGAAAGCGTCACTTTTCATTAAACTTGTTATCGAATAACTTGGTGCAAATTAATTAATAAGTGCAAATTTCTTAAAGCCTCTTGTCATACTGTGACAGTTCAGGGCTATCAAGCTCCAAAAGGACAAAACAGCCTCATAAAAGCACCGTAAAAGTACTGACTTGTGTGCTATATATTATGTTTTATGAAGTGATACGATGGCTCTGTATGAGGAACAGACTGAAATTTAAAGGGATCCCTTGTGAAAAAGAAGTGTGCTTCATTTGATTTAATTTAATGCAATTAAAAAGAGTTCACTTTCATGAATATGATTCCTAACTTCCCCACTTTTTAGTAATGTCAAATTAAGTGTTTAGTCATTATTTTTTAATAATCGTTTGTTGTGCTTTAAAGAAGTGCACTTATTTTGATGAGTTTAATGTGTTATTCAACATTTCATTTAAAGTTAATATTTATAGTTTAAATGTACTTAATTTCAACTTCATTATTACAAATTTGTAAATACAACTATATTTAAATACATGACAAACACATTTCAATAGAAATGACATTAAAGTATATTTTAGTTTACAATAAATGCTTGTCAGTATTTTCAGTAGTACTTTAACCATTATTCAAAAGCAATTTAAGTTATTATGAAATTACATAAAAAGAATATTTATGTCCTACATAAGTGGGTCAAAAAAGCACAAGATTAGCCAATTGCATTTAATATAAATTGAAACTATAATGCATTTTAATTTAATTGCAGATAACATGCAATTAAGTGTCCAAAAACATTACATTCAGTTCGTATACTATTTCTGTAATAGCAGTCTATGCTAAAGTGTAGTTCTTTTGTTTTTTTTTTTTTTTTTACAATAGTGCACTCAAATGAAAACATCATGTACTCACCCTTGTCACAGATCGGCCAGACTCAGTCACCTCCCAATCATCCCAACGATCCCTCTCACCTGAGTTCTAAGCACCCGCACCTGTCACCAATCAAGCACCTCATTACCAGCCTGAATAAAATCACACACCTCAGACACCCTCACTGTCAGGTCTCATTCATACGGGGATCACGACTTGCTATGATTACCTTTGAATACTTCGTGCAATACTTACCTCCTGTGTTCCTCCTAGTGTCTCCCTGTCTCCTGCATCTCCTAGTTCCCGGATCGTTAAGGTGTGTGCTTTCCCCGGAAACCTTCCAGCCTCACTCAAGACAAAAGAACGCTCATATCATCTGCACTCTCTCACGGAACTTTCCATCACCCTTCATTCTAGGAAACTACCCAGTACTCACTGTGACCAACAATAAACACTTGTATATACGCTAACCTGTTGTGCCAAGCCTCTTCCGTAACACCCTCATGTTGTTCCAAACCTGTATGACTTTCCTACTACAAAAGAAGATATTTTGAACTATGTCGACAGTCTCAGTGATTTGATTGTCAAATGGATTAAAAAGTCAACGGATTCTAATGTTTTTTGACCCTAGTGTTTTTCAAAATATCAGTCATACAGTTTTGGAATATCTTGAGGGTGAGTAAATGGGGAGAGAATTGTTGTTTTTGGATGAGCTATGGCTTTAAGTTGTTATTTAGTTGTGTTCAGTACATTCACAGGCATATTGAGTAAGTCTCTAGTATGATCTCCAGTAATACTAAAATTAATGGCCATCATGCTAGCAGTGAATTGAGGCAAAATGCAAATACAGTGCTAATCTCCACTGCATACAGTGTTTACCGTTGTTGCACAGACAAGTATTCTGTTTTTAACCATGTACTAAATCACTGGGTGGGACAGTTACAGTATGTCCTTGTGTATGTGTGTTTGTCTTTGAAGAAGCGCCAACCATGTCACAGTTAAAAGCCAATCCAATAAGCCGGTTACATCACCCTTTTAAATATTTCACAGCTCTCTAAAGTTATTTCAGTTCTATCTGATCTTTTATGAAAAAGTTTTTTCCTTTAAACTTCTCAAAATTTGGTTTTCACATCACGAGTCCAAAACTAGAACAAAGATTCTGAACAGTGAAACTTTACTTCTGTATAAAACTATCAAATATTCAGAACATCAACATGAAGAAGATTCAGTTTGCACATCTATTTGCATGTATCATTAGACGTGTGCTGGAAAAAGGGTCTTTGAGGTGCATAAATGCCTGAAGGTGAGTGTCATCAACTAGTCTGTTTTAAAATGATAAATGCTTTTACTGGATGGTGGGAAATAGGAGGATTTAATGTGGGGATGTTTTCTTGTGACCCTTTTTAAGCCCTGCATGCAAAATAAATAAATACAGCTTAAGCTGTGTAGTCAGATTCAAAAACAAAAGACCCTTTTTAAACTCATATTTCTCTGTTTATTTGAGAGATTTATATACAATACTGTGACAGCTTATTCTACTGAGGTAGTATGCAGTATAAAATAGATTAGAAAAACTGAACAAGAAGCATAATAAAAATATAAGTTAATTGGTAATTAAAAGTTAATAAAAATAACAAGTTAATTGGTGGGTCTAACTTACATATTTCTCACACACCACTTCTGTGATCTGTGACACGCTTGTTTCTTGCACCATTTTTACACCTGCATAAAAAAATAAAAACTTCATATGCAGCATAGCCTGTGCTGTGCAGTCAGATTCACAAACAAATGACTCTTATGACTCTGTTATTTTAATCAATCATTCAAAAAGACTCTCAAATGCATAATCTGCCAGTTAGAATCAGTTCACGAATCCTTCACTGAATAAACTCACCAAATAAATCACAACGACTACTGAATCCAACATATGACTCACTGAACTGCAAGTTCCATGTCAATAAATCATTAGCCTACTTCAATATATCTGACAATAATATGACAAAAAAAGTAACTAAAACTTTTTTTTTTCTATATTTCACTAACAGTTCATGGTTGGTCTTGAGATTGATTATGCCGCTCTAGGTGGTTTATCCCTCTCTTTTTTCCTAGCATGAGAAAGTATATGTATGTATTTAAATACTGTAAGTATGAAATATATGCAGCACATGCAGTATATGCATAACACACAGTGTGCCCATGATACAGATTCCATGCATCCTTGTATATTCTCAAACTCTGCTGCTTGAATATACATAGCTACTAATACAACAGTATACCCTTGCTTTTGATGCTTCTTGTACTATAAATCAAGCCTTTACGGCTACCACATATCCCACAATCTGCTAATGCTAAATGATTCATTTTCATGGTTATGAAAGAGACAGAGAATCTTGGCTCTTCCACAAGACACATGAGAATTATTATTGCGGTTTATGTAAACTCATAACCTTGCTCTCGGTCAGAATCAATCTATGATTATTATGCATGTTTACACACTAGGATTCTAAGCGTACTCTAATACACACACAGATGCACGAACACACACACACACACACACACACACACACACACACACACACACACACACCTTTTATGAAACGCAAGCAGATTAAAGCAAATTTTCAGCTTGTTCAAGCTCTATTTTTAGCTGTTGGATTTTTCAGTTCAAACCTCACTGATCAGGCCAACATCAAAAGAAATAGTGATAAAGGAGGGCGCGAGGGTGAAAGAGAGAGAGAGAGAGAGAGAGAGAGTTTGAAAATGACATGCTATCTGCAGCATTCAAGACAGCGGGGGACAGAGAGAGGAAAAGAGAGAGGGAGTTTGATGAAACAGACTGAAAGAGGCTGAGAGAGGACTCTTCTCTTACTCCTAATGACTGAGGGGGTGGACAAAGAGCCGCATCTCTTCCTCCGATCTCTGCTTCTCACAAAGTTGTCATCACTCCATTCTCTATCCCTTTTATTCGCCTCTTTGTGAAGATGTAATAAAGAGGAGCTGATGGTTTGTTTAATCTAATTGGTTGAGATACCTGGTTTAGATTTTGCAGCTTGTCCCAGCACCCTTTTGTCCTGTTTCAGAAATAATATCACATGCTTATCACCTATAGGCTATGCTCACACAGTCAGTGTTTAAGATTGACAACTATAATCATTCACATTGTCCTGTATCAGTGTCCAGCTTTTGTCTGTTTAATTTAATGTAGTCAGGTTGATTCACTGATATTAAATCATATTTTTGACCATATATTTGCATTGTTTAGGTTACCTGTGACAATGCATTTTTATGGTCATACACTGACTGCTCTACTGCTCATTTGCATCACCTAACAAAAAATAATGCTTTGGTTTATCATAATTATGACATAAAAAGTCTAAATTACACTCAGAAAAAAGTACAAAACTGTCTCTGGTACGGTAC